>NKZH01002335.1:0-74092 GCA_002370695.1 Metschnikowia matae var. maris
TGAGACTTGTCCCTTTGTCCTATTCCGCTGTCCTTCAGGTAACCCTTACCTGCACACGCGGGTTAGGACATCTCACATGTTCAACAAAGGTGTCTGTAGAAAGATGATTGCGTAGATAAAAAGCTGTCAATTTTTGCTGCACAGATTCGATGATGTAACTGCTTGAAGATTTCTGTATATAACTGCTTAAAGGGATCCTAAAAAATAATTAGTAATAAACCACTTTTAATAATTTTCCTGCGTAAAATGCTACATTATGAAACCACTACATAAAACAGCAGTTGTTTATATATTATTGAATATATAGCCCTACAAGATAATTTATGTATAAGTTTAAAGATAATGTAAAGATAGCACTATACGGTAACCCCCTAAAAAATACCGAAATATGCACATTATGAACACTGCTTTATAAAGGTTAGTGAAGTAGATAGGATGGACTAGAGAAAAATAAGTTTCCACTTTACCTAAGGGACCTTGCTTTTCTTCGGAGTAATTTTTGTTAGCATAACAGACAGCAACAGGTGATTTATGGTTGGTAAGAGGCTTTCCTCTGGGGCCTTTATCTCTGTATTGGATTCTTCTTTACAAAACACCAGCCTCTGACCCCTGACTTAACGAATCATTATGAATTGTTATGTACAGATTCAGTAACTTCTTCTACCAGTAACACCATGAAGCGGTATCTTGTGATGAGAGCTTTCCTAAAAAGATTAGTAAAAGGTTTAGCATTAAAATTCTGTATCTGTCTACTAACCGGCATAGTATCAGCTAAGGATTGATAAACGTGTTTCAAGTAAGTTCAAAACTTACTGCTAAACTCTCTTGACTGGCATTAGGAGAAAATAATCCCTCAAAGTAGGCTCCTATACCTCACTTTTGAGGTTTGATTAATGTTAGTATGTTAAAGATCTAACACAAAAATAAGTTAAATCTTTATTGTATTTCTATAGTGGTATAATCTGAATTGGGTCGATAAAGCACAGTGCCCAACCATTCATAAATCCAATCTACTAAGAATCTACACATGGCCAATATAAAAATGCGAAACTGATGCTAGTAGTTGTATCACCAACCAACATTACAATACTTCATCGTCTAGCGAATTTCTTGGAATAAACAGTTTTCTCCGGAAAAAATATTACTTTGGGGCCACAGTTTCAAGTCCTGCTCATGCAATTAATTTGAGTAATTAATACCATATATTGCCATTATCGAAAACAGTAAAAAAAAAGGGAGATCCGATAACTTACCGCGAAGCAAGTATTTCGTAATATTTGAGGCCAATCTTTCATGAATTTTGCTACTTGCCTTCATTTTCCAATTGTAAGAACTTTCCCCAAATTTAATAGTGGCATCGAAATAATTGTACATTTGAATAAGCTCGAAATCTGGGACTACTTCAGACGGTGCTTTTTTGAACAGAGAGACACGCCGATGTACATAAAAAGTGGGCCATGGATCACAATTCATTTCATTGTTCTCCTTTTTCTCTTCTTTCTTTCTGGACCTTTATTTAACACCCTTTATTTTGATTTTAACTTTTTTTAAGTTCATAATTATTTCCAGTCCACTGATGGCCATTAATTTTCTGTCACTACCAAAGCTACAACTCAATCATTCAATGTATCCGATTTGGTTCCAAATTCCCTTCAAATTTTTTTCGTATATACTTGACAACCTTATGAATACCAATATGGTATATATGACTTTAGATTTCTAGATTCTACCCAAGAAACAATGTTTGTAGAATGCTCATTAGTGAGTGTGTATATTTATACTTTGAAGACTGTAGAACGATCCTATATATAACTGTATATAACTGGCTAAAGACCCTTGTTTATTATCGATAGTCACATTACCTTGTGACTAAACCCGTAGTTATTATTCCACATTCCGATCCTTCCATTCTACAGTCATGTGATGCATCTCTTAGACCAGTGCTTGACGGTCACATTCCGAGCATTCACAAACTCATGCGGTGCTGCTTTTCACAGACGAGCGGCGTCTGAGCAAATTGGAGTCGTTCAAATTAAGCGTGAATTTGAAGTCGCCATTGGCACCGCTTATGATTGAAGACAGCCGTGTGGCATATTCATCCCCATTATTGGTCAGTTTCAGCGATTCAGACGAGAAAGACGTCGACAGAATTGAAAGGTGTGTCAAGCCTGCATTTGCTGAATCGACGAGCGCATCATCCTCCTCCACCAGGAACTCGTGTATGGATTGCACATCGCCGAGTTCAGAATCAGCATCTGAGTCCGCTAAATCCGAGTCCACTAAATCTGATTCGTTAAAAACATTGGATTCATTCACATCGTCATTAACATCGGATTCGGACAACTCCGAGTCCGCGCTGCTATCGTCGCTGAAACTGTACCCCGAATTCTGGAACACGTCCTTGAAACTCACATTCGTTATGGGGTTGGGCGTACGAGGCATTCTCAGTGGATTTTTTGAGATGAAAGACGTTCCCACATCAAACTTGACGTTTTTAGAGTCTGCCTTCAACCTCTCTCGCTTGTACTGGGCGTAATGTGCCAACAGCTTAGTGCTCACGTGAGACATGGCGGGGTTGTTAAAGAGCTGCTTGATGGCAAGACCAGGGGAAATCAACGCCTTAGTTTTACCCAAAGGACTGGGAATTTTCCTCAAAGTGCTATGGGTGCTTGGTGTAAGCGAAACTGAACTAGACGAGCTGTTGATATTGTATGCTTCTGGAAAGTAGCTCTGTGACTCGAGAGCCACAGCATTGGCCATCCATGGGTGGTTGTAGATCTCTTCGAGAGTAATTCTATTTTTGGTGTTGACCACCAACATCTTGGAAATTAAGTCCTTAGCATCGTCCAGGATTTCGTCCCACCATGGCTCCAAGAAAACATAGTCTGCCGTAAGGATCTTGCGCGTCAAAGCCTCGGAGTTGTCATCATAAAATGGAGGAAAGCCACAGAGTGCTGTGTATAAAAAACAGCCGAGAGACCAGATGTCCACGGCTTTAGAGTAGAAGTTGGCCTTTGATTTGGAGCTCTTGAACCTTCTCTTAGTAGTCTCCACGCCACAGTGAATCACTTCGGGAGCGGTATAGCCAGCTGTACCGCAAGGCGTTTTCAAGTTGCCATGGAATGCGTGGGACGAGCCCACTTGTGCAGGGTCTGGCTTTAATTGCTTGGCCAAGCCAAAATCAGCTAGTTTGATCATGCCAACGCCCCCTCCACCGATGCCAGGTATGAAGGCACCCTCATCAACCTTGGACTCGTCGTCAGATTTGCGGAGACTGGCTTTGAACTCCTCTGCACTCCGCTCCTTCATTGGTATGCTCTTGAAAAGAAGATTTTCCGGTTTTATATCACGGTGCACCACGTTTCTCAGGTGCAAGAAGGAAATAGCATTCAAGAGCTGTAAAAACACATGGCGTGTGAGGTCTTCAGAGAAATAAGTGTAATCGATGATCTTGTTAAAGATCTCTCCACCGTCGCAGTACTCAAGGATCAAAAAGCAGTTTTCCTCAGTCTGAAAGGACTCTATTAATCTTAGCACGTTTTCCTGGCCACCGGATTTGTTGAGAGTCTTCATCACGTGTATCTCGTTATTGATGTTGAACAACTGCTTGGTAGAGAGATTTAGCTTGTTGATGATTTTGATGGCCACCACATCCTTGGTTTCGATGTGCTCTCCTTTGTAGACGCTAGAGAACGCGCCCTCTCCCAATAAACTGAGGAGCCGGTATTGTTTGGGTAAGTTGGGATAACTGTCCAAGCTGAACATGGGACTGTGAGTTGTATCCGAAAGGTTTTCCTCAAACATTGTAAGTAATATATAAGGAGCAGTGTATGATAGTTATAACAAAAATAGCTATAACAGGATGTAAAAGTCAGATGAAAATAGTTAGTTTGAGTTGATAACACTTAACAGTTTCGTGTCGAATGTGTCGATTGTGCTTATACCACTTAACAAAAGGTTAAGTAGAAATGTATTGGCGTATTGGATAAAGTTAGACGTTGGAGGTCCATTCAATGTTATGTATGGCAAATATCTATCGGCTCAAGGACGGCAGAAAAGAAAGGAGTTTTTCGTTTCGGATCGGCAGTGCCAAGTAAGGTTCAGGTATAACAATGGTCCAGTCGCAGTGATGTGACGCCTGAGAAGCAGTAGTTACCTGTTTCGAGAATGTTTCAGGAATGGGGAAAAGTGCTTTAGTTATAAAGTATTCGGCTGGGCCCTGTGCAGTATGAAGCAGCAGGGGTAGAAAAAGCAGGGGTAGTCGGGCAAAGAACGAATGCCAAAAAAGATCTGCGGTGCCAAAATAGCCGGGGACCGTCGCCTTAAAAAATCACAGTGGAAATGTTATGATGGCTTTCGAGGGTAGAAAAACTAAAAATAAGACGCACCTCGCGCGAAAAGAAACTCAATGCGGTAGTGGCGAAGGCAGAACAAACGGCCGCAATATTGAAACTGCCTGGAAACTACCGTCCCGGGCTCGGTAAAGGAGTCAGGCAGGACGAGTCCGGGGAACATGCAGGAGCTCAGTATTTTACGGTCATTATAGAAAATAATAGAGTTTACGGACATAATAGGACATGACCTTATACCTACATGACAAGGCATGTATCGACATAAAAGGGGATAATAGATCATATCGAACATACAAGAAGTTATGGTGCAGCACATGCTATGATCCTGGCAGGTGCGGCTATACTTAAAAAGGAATCTCTTACGAAATTTGACCTGGTCTCCTGCAGCTAGGTAATTCCTATGCTTTCCACTTACAGGCTACAACTAATTAGGCTTCTGGAGTAATCTGTAATAGATGTTTGAGGCTGTATTAGCTGTAATTTCTGTATCAGAAGAAAATCAGAGGCTGTATTGGTTTTTAGACGAGAGCCTGTATTGGGCTGTAGTCAAGAGGGCAGTGGCTGTGGGTGAGCTTGTACACGTTGTTCTTCATATTACGCTTCTTCCGGCATGCTGCACACATATTAAGCTTAATGTAGTCTCGACTTTAAATTCTGGAATGGTTACGATTTAAATTCTTTTCAAATCTAGAATAGCGAATCTAAAGTTTAGTACGGGACCTCTGATCTAGAATGAGGTTTGGTCTCAGCTGATTTCGGCTAACCATTGTTGGGGCTTGTTGTGGTGGCGCCCGGGTTCGCAACCTCATCATGCGCAATGATATCATTAAACATTAAACCACGCCAACCCCGCTCCGATGCGGCATTTTGTACCGTTTGCTCCATGTCTCAGATTAGTATTTTGTTTCTGCGCCTCGAGCCATGTATCGGCCACTCTGATGAAAAAAAGCTCCTTATGTTGGCCGTAGTCGCTGATGGCTTCTTTTCCTTGGCTAGGTACGTGCACTTTCTGGCGTGACATGATGTAATGGTGCATTTTACTGCGGTGAGCCACGGACTTGGTGCAGCATTAGCCACGATTAGAGCGGTGCTTAATCACGATACCGGGATAATCGGTTTTTTTTGAATCCCCGCACTCGTGTTTTTCTGCACTTTTATGGAGAAGCCCCTTATTGGTCAGGCCTTACTCAAAATACATGTACTTAATTGGGTAATAGTTGAGTAACATTTATTAATGCTTATGAAATGTTTAAGCAATGTTTGAGCAATGTTTGAGCAATGTTTGAGCAATACTGAGTATAAATAAATGGGGCTAGGAAGTGCATATGCACCACCAGATTTGAACAGAGCAAAGGGATCTTAACACCAGAGATCTAGAAATTTAGGAATTTTGCGGAATGAATTGACGGGTATGATAACTCATTCTTACATGAACCTAGCCATGTTTATCCCTATTTTTGTCTATCTGTCTATTTTTGTGTTGGCCATAATGCCTCCTCTATTCTGCCTCTATTATCTATTTCAGTGTCATATATTCTGTTTATATGTCGATTTATTATACCTTTATAAAATCTCATCATCAATAGAATGAAGAAGTAAACTCCATTATATATCTCAATACCTCGCAGAGTATTTATGAACTTATAGCTCTTAATTAGACCATGTAACCTACATGAACACACTATCTCTATTTTGGAATTCAGTGCACTGGTTTCATAAAGTATAATTAGTTGCCTCTTGTATTACATTGCTGAAACTAATACTATTTTACTGCTATGTGATATAGTTCATTGGAGGGTGGGGGAAATGCTATGGATACGCACAAAGCGATAGCAGTGAAGATGTGTAGAAAAGGGTAAATCATGATCATAATAGTCTGTGATTTTTTTGCGTGCATCTCTATTTTTTCTTTTCTAATATTATTTATTTGCCGACTTTTCAAAAATTTTCGAAAAGGTCGTCTGTAATTACCTATTTACATGGATTGGTACTGTGGTATGATACCTGTTTCCAGTGGTATTTCATGAGTTGGTAGGGTACTTTAGCTATTCGCGTAACGTAACAAATGTAGACCGGTTTATATTTACGCTTTAAGCTCTTTCATTACGCATTGGGCACTTTGTCTTGGTATTTACTCAGCTTTTGCATGAAGTCTCTGTCATTGTTGATAGAAGAGGTTCGCAGATAGCGATTCTAGCGCATCGCGATTCACAAAACGATCAAACTTGCATGTTTAGTCTTTTTGTAAAAGGCTTATTGCAGTGTATAAAAGAATCCCCTACTCCCTGGTGTTTTGAAAAAATAACGTATCCAAAAAATTTGAAAGATTTTACAAACATAACCTCCACCAGACCAAATATAAATACTTCTCGTGTAGATATCTCTAGCGAAACCGCTCTTGGTGATTCGGCACTTAGGTCAAGAACTTCTCCTAAGGTATTCATCTATTTTCATAAGTCTTATTTTCCCTCATCTGGTTACTTTGAGGATTGAACGTTTTTGCTGGTTAATTCATGGTACATGGGGTATTGGTATTCAAATTCTTAATTCTTGGGCTGGTACCCGCACTAATTTTCCCAGGTTGATATTAAACCACAATCTGTACACGTGACTGCCAACTCATCACTCCAAGCCGTTACTGTTCTACTATGTTCACGGTTGATTCTCTGATAAATTGCAAGTTCAAATATCACTTTTAAACGTGTCAACTTTGGTTATATACGGGCTCTAATGCATTTTTTATCCTGTATATAATGGGTTGAGCGTACTGGAGTGGTACAAACCTATAGAATCGAAATGAGCTGACTGGAATGAATCTATTTTGATTTGAAGTAAATCGATCCAAGACAGAGCATGAGAGCTGATCTGAGCATATCATTAAGCATCTCAGGGTCCGCATCTCATATATAGATCACGTGCGCGAAAAATCATCTCATCACTACTCGCACTACAGACTGAAGCAGTATCTTAGCATCTCTGTGTCGGATAAAAAGGTGAGGAGTGGCATACACAACTTCTGTAACTGGCTTGATAATTTCAAGTACAAAATTTCCAAAATGACCACATCCTACGACGCAAAAAATGTGGTAGATCTCCGGATCGCCTCGTCCATCGGCATTTTGGAAGACCCCACGCCCATCTTGGACTTCCTCCGAAAGGATGGGCTTACTACAGCCGTGGAAAATTTGGTATTTTTCAACTCTAAAAACGATTCCAAGAAATTACACCGTCAATGGATTCAGCTTGCGGAAATTGTCGGCAAAATTGCCTTTTTTCTCGAAGATGAAAACTCGTTGCAGACGAAACTCGCCTTGGTCGAGGAAAACGAACGGTTGGTGGAGTTCTATACCAAGATCATAGGGAACTTGCGCACTGCGTACACCGTGTTTGCTGGTAGGGAACCTGAACCCGTTACTGCTGTGCTTAAGGTGATGAGTTGTTTGGTGCAGTTGGGCAACCGGCGAGTGACGGGTGACTTTCTAGACCGATTTGAATTCACCAATGTGCATTTTCACCAACTATTCGTGCCTTCGCGAGACAACTTTGATCTAAAAATTGTGTCTGATGCGTCGATACGTTACGCGGTAGTGGAGTTCTGGCTTCTACTTATCCGGAACGTGAATTATACGGTCAAAATGATGCTTCTAACGAATTTTCAAGTCATGAACCAATTTTGGAAGTATTTAGAAATGGAGAAGTACGAGAGATTGAATGAAATTATGGTCTTTCTTGATGAGCAGGTTTTGGGCGAACTCAACTTTATGCGCTCCACCAAGTGTCGTATCCTCAACGAGAACGCCCTCTTGAGCCTTCGTTCGTTATTTACATTAATGACTGAAACTCCTAGAGAAAGCGATAATAAGGATGTACACGAGTTCCAAACGTTCAAAACCAAATTTCTTGCATTTATGACCACCTTGGCCTCCGACAGACGCAACGGGCTCTTGTATCCTATCAACGAGTTCGGAAGCCCACTCAACATCAACGGACGGGAGTTCAAAATTAACAACAAATTACTCCACACGCTTCTCTCTTCTATGAAGCCCTGGGAAGATAATACCCAATTGGGTTTTGCCATGACCATCCTCAATTCAGCACCCGAGCTTGTTGGTCCATACATGGCCTGGCTCGTTTCCAATTATGGAGGTTTCCATGAGCCTATGCTCAATAGTTATTGGATGGGCCGGTCGCTTCTCTATCTAGAGATTCTCAAGTCGCTGCAGATTCCATTTTCATACGAGAATGTGGCTCTTTTGCCTCTTTCAAAGCATGCTTTAGAGTCATGTTTGGCCTTTCCCAATGACTTAGTTAAGCAGATTGGCTTGGAGTTGGTGCATACGCAGTTGAATAAGGTCAAAAACTCGGGTAATGTGTCAGTTCTTCTCACTGAATCCATTGTCAGCAATTTGCCTCCTGCCAAGTCGCTAGCCCCATTTTTGACTCACGAAAACCGCATTCTCAAATTAACGGCTACTTCCGTCTTGTCGCTTTTAGCTCAGGTGGCTCCGAAAAGCTCATCATCTGCCATCATTGCCATAATAGCACAGAAAGTGAGCTCCATCGATCTTGATTCTTGCACAAGCTACGATTTGGTTCTTTTGGATAATTATCTCACCATTCAGTCCAAAAATGAGTTGAAATGGTGGAACAAAACCGGGACACATTCGTTCTTCACGTCGCTTTTACTTTTATCCCGAAATGCTTTTCTCAAGACAAAGGTTCTCAGAATCTTGGACCGACTCGTCAGGCTGAGCTTGTCGTTTAGTGATCATTTGGTGCAGTCACCTGTCTCGGTGCTCATTGATACGCTTGCCAAAACTGATCTGGGAGTTGTTTTCAACTTGCTTGACGAGACTATTTGCAGGTGTCTAAAATCCCCATACAAGTATTTGGACCAGAGTAACTCTAGCTATGAGCGAACCAGCATTTTTCTAGTGGTTTTGCTCGAACAAGTGGCTTATCTTTGCAAAAATCTGCTCTTGGATATATCTGTGCAGACATGGCTCCGGGAATTCTCGAGACGAATGATTTTGATTGGCGAACCGCAGAAAGGCATAAAAAAACTCTTCGAGGCTTTTGGATTTGATTACGTGCCCGACTTCTCCTCGTTAAAATTGAAGAAGAGGGTCTGTTCCCCTATGGATTTCGCCGAAACTGTGATGTTCTTGAACGAAAATCACAAGCCAAAGAAAGAGTTGCTTTTTGAGACCTTTTCTCGTTTGGGTGACTATTGCATGAATTTGAAGGGCTCAGATCTGGCCATGGTATGGCTCATGGACCCGGCAACTTTCCGCTTCTTCGATATCTCCGAAGATCTTTCCGATTCCAATAGCTTGGCCATTTCTCTCTACAACGAATTGCTAAAACAGCTCGATGCCAACTTGAGCGATGATCATAGCTTGGATTTCGGAAAAGTGGCCTCATTCTTACTTCAAAAATTAAGCCTGAAGCGGAAAACAAAAATTCAAAGTGTATTGACGTCAATGCTCTGGGTACTTACGAATGAGCAGCTTCAGAAGCTTGTCACGAGTTTTGACAACGAGTTGGTAGTTTTGAAGGTGTACGAGCTTTTCATTGAGAGAAGCGTGCCTTTCAGCCCAGATTTAGACTACCTCCTCAAGATTCAGTCTCCTCAAGTAAGTGGCATTATTCAGGATATACAGTTTTCCACACTTGAAGAAGTGTCACAATTGTACCAAGAGCCTCGGTTCCATTCCCTGTTCTGTGCGAGAGGAAAGAATACCGAACTTTTTGAGCAATTTTTGCTTACAGTTTCAATCGACAACTCATTACTCTATCAATCGGCACCACTTTACCCTAAAGTGGCAGAGAAATTATCTGAAAAAGTGGTCGAGCTTGCCAAATCAATGGAAAATTGGCACCAATCCTTAAAAATCTTCATCGCATACCCGGAAAAATTCAGCCCTGTCGAAATTGTGCCACTTGTCTTCAACCACGAAAATTCCTGCAACAAAAACTCCATGACGGCACTTTTTGCTACTTTTATTGGTACCTGCTTGGGTGAGGGCGTCCCGCAGGAAGTGCCCGTATGGTTTCACCGGGCCATGCTTTACGTTACTCGGAAATTTGCCGAATGCAGCTCTCTCTCGCTTCGTTTCTATGAATTTCTTAATGCCTTGGATTCTGTTCTCACCAAGAAATCTTCTCTCCTTCAAGAAGTTCCTTTGGAGATTTTGCAGGCTCAAGCAGAAGTTGTTTTGGCACATGGTAAATGGGTGCGCTCCCAGGAATGCTTGGTGCATATTTCGAAGGTATTGCAGCCAAAATTGAATTTTGATAAGTTGCTACAAATTTTCGTCACCAATGAAAAGTTGATTCTCTGTGAATTGCCCGAGGAAAAAGAGACTGGTTTGAGAACTGAGTCTGCCTTACTTCTTCAGAAACTTTTCAAGAGTATCAAACCAACAGAGGGCTTGCTTAAGCAGGTGGTAGTTCTTTATAATGGAACAACAACAACTGAAGATTTGGTCATCAAGGAAATCTTGGTGGCCATGGAAGCCAAATTGATGGTGTCGTGGATTGTACACGTGACTGACTGGGACTTCATCGATGAACTTAAAGAAAACGAGCTTGAATTAGTGGGGCGAGTAAAGTTGATTTCCGCCAGCAAAGCAAGCTTCACGGTGACCTTGAACAAGAACTCAATCATGAATACCATAGACGGAGAGATGTGTTTGTATGCAGGCGACGCATATGACCCCGAGTTCCTTATCCAGCTTATTCTCAACAACCAAGAGCTTGTGAGTGAAGTTGAAGGGCAGCTTGAGTTTGACCTAGAGGGCATTATTGGTTCGCATGTCCTCCAGTTTATCGTGGCTTCGTTGGCAAATCCTGCGATTAGAGACCATTGCGTTGTCTTCTTGCATGGAATGCTCAATTTCCTTGAGCGAATCACCAAGGTCTCTGAGGAGAGAAGAGAAGAGAACAGTGAAAAAGAGAAGAAGAATGACAAGCAGGAGAAGAAGGAAGAGAAGAAGTCAAAAAAGTATAGCAAGGCTTGGAGCAAAAACCCCGTTGAGCAACCTAAACACCAGGGCAGAAAATCCACCAAGTTTAAACACAAAAGTCTCTTGAAAATTTACATCGCCTCAATCCTCCACACCGTCAAGCTGGCCGACCACCTGATTCCCTTGATCTGGTACATGGTGGCATCGTTCCTGAAGATTCTTATTAATCCAGGGCACTTCATGTACGACCGCGTGAAGCACTTTATCCTATCCACGCCAGTGATCAAGACCTTCGAAGTGCCGCTCTTTAAGGCGATCATGCTCTTTATACGTACAGATAACAACCTTGGGGAAGACAATTACTACCGCCAAGTGGCGTGGTTAGTGGACCAGCTTGCTTGTGGTGTGCGCGACGACCTGGACCTTCGCCTTTTGCTGCAGCGAGAGGTGATGGAGTGGATATTTAACTTCATCAACTTGGGATATGTAAGCGAAAGTCTCAAGAACAAGGTCTTTAAGTTGGGATACCGGATGCAGCACGTGTCTCTCAAGGGTGGGGAGATGTTGGTAGCGAGGTCTGGCGCATTGACCTGGTTGGAGGTCATGAAACGTGACATCAAAAGTATCGATCTGGTGTCGCATCACGTGAAACTCAATGTGGACCAGTTGGCTTTGCGATTTGGCATTCTCTCGGCCTCGCTGAAACGACTCAGGGAATGGACTAGTGATGGTGTAGCTCCTGCAGTCAAGAGAATATACCATCAGAGTTAGAACCAAAGACCGGAACTTACTCGTTAACGGACTGATCAAACATTTAGACAAAGATTTGGGCTAATGTGATGGGCTTCTGAACTGGCAACTCCCAGAAGTCCCCGGCCATGCATTATATACACTTCCACGTTTGTGCGCTCTATGATGCTTTTATAGTATTCTCGCAGGCCTTTGCTATACCTTACTAAACTTGTGAATGAGGACGAGATACTGGTCTGGTACATGACTCCTACAGTATTATTTGTAGAATTCTTTACATAGCATGCATCACTAGAATTGAGAGTCCGTCAATTGAATGTAGCTAAATATTCCTTATTAGAACACTGAGTGTTACTTCTACTGCTTGAAGTACTACATACAATGTTTTTCAAAATTATTCAAATCAGGCTCCAGGTACAGTCTTTTTGAATACTATTCAAACAAGTGCGGCAATATGTTTCGAACCAGATTAGCAAGATTAATCAGACCAATAACTAAAAAAGTTTCGTACTTACGACTTAAAAATTGTAAAGGACCCCGGATTTGAAATGAAATGTTAATGTGAAATGTTTATTAAGTATTAAAAACGGTAACTTCGAACTGTTGGGTTGCTTAATTTTGCTTGTGTGGTTTGAAAATTTTGCCTCGCTGATTTGAATAGTTTTGAAAAACACAGTATCAACTCCATCTTCCTCTACAATCCATGACCTAACTAATTACTAATAGACATAAAAATATTTTAAGTGTCGGTTTAATCACCCCGAGTTTTAATCCTCTTCTCGGCTTCTTCATGTTTGTGTTCATCAAGTTTTTTTAATAGATTTCAAACACTTAGAGTTCATTCTCATATTGTTAAAAGTTGATTTCTTATTCGTACAGTATTACATCAAGTCATTATTTCAGGGGAGTTGTTTTTAATTCTTTATTGTATGAAATAATGATAATATAAAAACTAAAGTTCGATGAATAATAAATTTGTATAGCATGTATAATATGACTTATTCATAACATATATTACAATGGGCAACAAGGGTTTCAACGAGTAATAATGAATATAAAAAAATCTGATGACCAAGCTTAAATTTGACGTTACTCGCCCTATACGAAAATTAAGGATAGCATCAATTACTTCAATATTTCAGTGCTTTTCATAAAGGATATTTAACATTACCAGAATACTGCCTGGATTAACATACAAGTTTATACTAACGCTGATTACAATTGAGAATTGGGGCTACTTTCTGTAAAAAGCCTTGCCTGCATTGCTAAAAAATCTTGTGAATTGATGACAGAAGTATTTGACGATTCTCATTTCAGTCTTAATGATGCATAACAATGTAGCACCAGGATTCTTTGAACAATGTTCATAGAATTAATACAAGTTATTAATCTTGTACATATCCACAGGAAAGCATCCTGGTTGGGCACCTTGATTGAACAGAATTTTGGTGAAGGTGTAAGCAAACTCTGTTCCTTCATTCAAAAGGTTCAGGCATGCGTAAAACTTTTGATTGGTCACCTTGTTAGTTTCATCAAAGCGGAATTCCGTACCGAAGCAATCGGCCTTGGCGTAGCCCAACCAGTCCGTGCCCACTCGTCCAACAAAGGAAGGATCATTCTCTGAGCCTTTATAGACCATCTCGCCATCCAAGTTAAGAGACTGGGCCATACCAGGCTTTCCGTAGCCCAAGACAGAGTACTTGTTGTCACCGACAGGTTCGGCGTAAAGGCGTAACAACTTGCCGTCCACTTTAACTGCAAGTGTGATTCCTGCAGGCAGTGCAAGCGCACCAGAGGCAAGAAGAGCAGAGGCAATGATGGCTGTTTTCATATTGATTGTTCGATGTATGTTGTATCTGATATTGATGAGGCGTTTTCCCTATGGCGACTATCTCCTTAAGTAGTGGGAACGGCCCAACTTAGGGCCCTTCTTTCTCGTCTAATTTTAGCATCCCCACGTTGCAATCAGTTAATATCGCCGTTAGATCATCATGCCTAACGAACCATTTTTATTCGTTAGTGGGCCTTATCCACGGAACATGCCCCTGTCTTGCATTGTCTTTTCCTTAAAGATTAAATAGTGGGGTAGATCTCGTGAGGTTGTGGGCCAATTTTTGCAAGATGATATAATTCTGAGAACAATGCTCCTGCAAAATCTCGAGGTGGTGGTTAAGCAAGCTATTCTCGAGTTTCAGAACTTCTAGATTATATAGAATTGTCTATAATTCTTAATTCGTTGCCTAATTCAGAGCAGCTTTCTGTTAAAGTTCACTACTAATCAGATGCCATTTTGGCATATAAACTGAAGTTGTTTCTTTGCCTCGGCACCACTGTATTCAACATACCTTCAATTGTTCATAGTGTAATTATTCTGGAGTCTTCTGTTTGTTCTAATCTGCTTTACGCCGCAGTCAATATTTCGTTACGGTCAGTTTTTGGCCTGATAGAAGCATTACAAAAACAATGGTTGCACTAACCTGGCCCCTCTTCTACCAATTAATCGAGCCACATTAGAGTCATCTTCTTTTCCTGTGTGAAGATTCTATTGTTACTTATATAGAGGTTATCAAAAAGTGAAGTTATGTACAGGGTTGGGCGTAAACATTGGTGTCTCGCGCGTCCTCAATCACCACGTTTTACACTAAAATAATGTCTGTATGTACCTAATTTTGGCCAAAATTTTTTCGAACTGTGACTAATATATAGCTCGGTAAGTTGACTCACTATGGCATTGACTTGGTTCTTATCTCCGTGATTCTTGCTGGAATCCACCGCAACACGGGCCTTGTTTTCGATACTTCCAATTTCTCGTCTATAGACGTAAGGAATTGGTTTGCCAAGTATTTGGCCTTTGGTGAATCTTGCTACGACAAGTTCGTTTCGATATTACGTTTTAGTGGATACTTTAAGCAGAAAAACCTCATGCTTGATTATGTTGGGAAGGAAGCAAGTAAGTTGATCAAGGACCAAACCGGGCGCAGTCTCGATAACTTCCAGCTGATGAATCGCCACATTTGAACCCCACAAATGCCCCTATTCGATAATCTCTCACACCTTCATAGTAACTTCTTCATTTTACGAGATGCATAGCTTCTGTTGTAGATCGGTAATAATTGTCACGTGTATGTACACGTGACCACGTGTATGCGACTCTCATCAGAATCAGCTCCAATCTTTAATAGGTTCAAGTGTATCTTATTGCGTGAAATAGCATCAAGATAGTTGAGAGCCTTAAGCCTATTCTTGAAATATTTCTGCTTTAATTAAGTTCTGCTTCTTGGTCTCTATTTCCTCAATTCTTCCCTCACTACTTCCTCATTAAATCCACACGCGCACTTATTTTCACACCCATAAACTCCATGTCTAAGCAAGAAAGTTTAGCCAGTGCATTTATTCGGGCCGTTGAATTGGAACAGCAATGTGATTCACTCCTCACTTCCGCATATCTCGAAAACTACAGCGCCCGGAAACTCGCCTCTTTGGGCTTGGCTATTACCAATTTATTGATGAGTAACATCCGGGCGGGGTTGGCAGGAAAAACTTTCATTGAGCTAACATTGGACCCAGCTTTTTCCCTACCCAGTGAGGAAATTTCAGCTGGCTTGCTCCGTGTGGGTGATATCGTGAGGTTGGATAGAATGGCGGCTGCCAAAGACGAAGAGTCGGCACTTGAGGGAGTAGTCACCAAGCTTTCGGGGAAAATCATGGTGGTGCTGGTGAAAGAGGATACTTCGGACGAAAACCTCTTGGCCCTATACAATAACACTGGCAACGATAACATCCGTATGTGGGTGGTCAAGCTCACGAACTCGGTGACATACAAACGCATGATACAGGCCATGACGCGTTTGCTGAAATTGGAGGAAAGCAAAATGGGTCCCGTGATCCGCCTTCTTCTTGGTCTAGAAAAATTCGCTCCGGAGACCAGAAAAAGTGTTGATCCGAACGGGGAATCTGATCTCGAAGTTTATGACCCGAATTTGAACGATTCTCAGCGGCAAGCTGTTTCTTTCGCCTTGAAGAACCCTGTGACAATTATACATGGTCCCCCGGGAACTGGAAAGACATACACGCTCATTGAGCTCATAAGGCAACTTAAATTTCGGTACGGAGAAAAAATTCTCGTATGTGGCCCATCCAACATCTCCGTCGACAATATTCTCGAACGGCTTGCGCCGGCATTTGCCGAAATGAGTCATCCCCAAACTAAGCGCAAAGCGAGGGCTTTAAAGGAACGTGTCAATATTCTGAAAAAAAACAGTCTGAAAACATCAAAAGTTGAAACAACTGCAAAATCTGCAAAGTTGAAAGCTCAAAAACCCACAAAAACTCTTCGGTCAAACCCTGAAAAACTCATCCGAATAGGGCATCCCGCACGTCTATTACAGACAAACCTCCAGCACTCGCTCGATGTGCTCTCCAAGTCTCCGAGCTCGGTCCTGGGCAGCGAAAACCACTCAATTCTCCAGGATATAGCAAAGGATATAAGCGATACTTTGACGCAAATCAAAAAGTGCAAGCGGTATGGCGAACGGCGGGCACTTTGGGGCGAGTTGAAGCAGCTTAAAATTGAGCTCCGAGAACGTGAAAAAAAAAGCGTTCTGACCCTTCTTTCCAGTGCCGATGTTATCTTGAGTACTCTCCATGGTGCTGGATCTAGTGAGCTCTATAATATCTACAAAGATGCTAAATACGGACCGGAAAATCCGTTTTTTGACACCATCATCATCGACGAAGTATCGCAGGCGCTTGAACCTCAGTGCTGGATACCGCTCATAAACCACCTAGGCTGTCGCCGTTTGGTAATTGCGGGAGATAATAAGCAATTGCCACCAACGGTGGAGTCGCTCGAGACGGCACAAAATCTCCATCTGCAAGGCCAGCAGGTGGCCAACTTGGAAAAGACGCTTTTCGACCGCCTCGTTAAAGACTTGGGGGGAGACGACTACCGCAAATTGCTCAACATCCAGTACAGGATGAACGTCAAGATCATGGACTTTCCCTCGCGCCGGTTATACGCTGGAGAGCTCAAGGCTGCGAAAAGCTGTGCAGAGATTCTCCTATGCGATATGCCCAATGTGCAAAAATCCGACCTCACATCGGTGCCCTGTATCTGGTATGATACACAAGGCGGAGACTTTCCTGAGCAGCAGAGCGAAGATTTAGGAGGAAGCTTGGCTTTTAGCACAGGTTCCAAATACAATGAGATGGAGGCGCAGGTGGTGATCTCGCACGTGACCTCTCTCTTGGATGCAGGCGTTCCTCCCGAGCACATTGGCGTCATTTCACCCTACAGTGCTCAGGTTTCGGTGCTTAAGAAGGTTTTGGGGCCATTTGAAAAAATAGAGGTTTCGACTATCGACGGCTTCCAGGGCAGAGAAAAGGAGGTGATCATAATTTCACTTGTGCGGTCCAATGATAACCGCGAGGTGGGATTTTTGGCCGACTCCAGGAGGCTTAACGTGGCCATGACCCGTCCAAAGCGGCAACTCTGTGTTGTTGGTGATATGGCATTATTGCAGCAAAGTGGAGTTGAATTTTTAAATGAATGGGCAGATGATGCGGAATCGCATTTCGAAATCCAGTACCCCGATAGTGCCGAATGCTAAACAATTCATCGACTCTTCCAAGGCTTGATGAAACCAACACTTGAAACAACTCTAATCCCTCTGGCGAGTTTATGCATTCTATAGTGGTTACAGTGAGTCTGGCCTGAAAATGAGGTCTTGTTACATCATCAAAGCGCGTCATTGCTGGCTGTATTCGCATATATGATGACAAAGAGCGCTACAAACCATGCAGCTCTACGACTACTCAGTCACTGAGGTTATTACATGTTTCAGAGAGATACACAAAGCTTCAGTAATACAAATGAATGGCTGAGCTGTAAAAAAAACGACCGGCGATTGCCCAAAAGCTGAAGATCGGCCGGCATCAAATTTGACGATCGGTCGCCATCAATTTTGGCTGTAGATTGGTCGCAGAGGTTGCCCTTAAAAATGGGCCGCAGATTGACACAAGATCGGTCGCATATTTTGACACCAAATAAGGCGCAAATTTTGATTCTAGATTGCTCGTAAAGTTCGGATATTAATTACTAAGCTGGAAATTTTGATTGTTGAATATTTCAGCATTTTTTAATCGTACATCACATTGATGGTTAGGCTGAGGGGCTGAGGGGCTGATGTAAGAACAATAGTTCGCGTTCCGCAGCTCTAAGCCATTATACGGGGTGACCATACGCCTTCAAATGCGAAACAAAGAACCCAGGCTATTGAGCGTGCATAGAGTACAGAGATCCAGCCCAGCACCTTGCATATCACTTGTAATGATTGTTGCAAAGTAATTCCTGGTTGAGGCAACTAATGCCTATTGTAAATCCTCGAAAAATATGATCAGCCCACGTATCAATATTGAACTGGTTGGTATGTAAAGATTTTGGATTTCAAAGATTTTGTACCTTCTGGCGATAGAAAACGGCCACCTAGGTGGACGTCTCAGCTACATATTTCAAGGCATCAGGAACTACTTTTAATTAGCAATGAGTGAGCAAAGTATGGAAAAGCACATCGTGAGAGCTAACGTAATGCTCCGCCTGGTACAGGACGTGCATTCAAATAGCGAGCGTGGTTTCATTATCCAAGCCCAAAAAGCGCGTTCGGCGTACCTATTTTTGCTGGATTATGAAACAGACGACGCAGCGATGCCTATTCCATGCACAAAAGGAGCCGATATGCCAAGCCCACATACCCCGATGCGGCTAGACGAATTGGCCCATATATAAAGCCACGTCTCCAGCACTTCCTCTCTCATCATTATCATCAATCCAGTTCATCTGAACATTCACTCCTTTATTCACTCCTTACTTTAAACTCTCTCTCAAGCTACAATGAAGTTGTCCTTTGTCCTCTCTGCCGCCACCCTTTACTCCATGGCTTCCGCTGTCACCCACTACCACACCCAGTACCACTACGTTACCGTTGATGCTAGCGGAAACTACGTTGGTGGTGATCAGCCTTCTAACCAGGGATCTGAATCGGCTCCAAGTGACATCAACAACAACAACTTTGAGGTACAAGACATGCCATTCCAAGATGGAGCTGGTGCCCCTGATGCCGGTTTTGGTGCCGGCGACTTTGGTGATGATGCAGGTGCTGGTGGCTTTGGCGATGCTGCTGGTGGTGCTCCTCCAACTGGATCTCCAGTTGACCAGGGTGCTGGTTCCGGTTCCGGTTCCGGTCCTGCAAACGGAGGCGCTGGCGCTCCCTCCAATGCTTCCCCTGCTGCTCCTGCTGCTCCAAGCTCCTCGGGATCTTCCAACTCCTCTGGATCTGCTGATGGTATTTACGCTGAAATCCAGTCCTCTGGCGCTGATGCAGACTTCGCCAAAGAGATCTTGGACGCACACAACACCAAGAGAGCCTTGCACTCCGCAGACAAGTTAAGCTGGGATGCAGCTGCCTACAAGTACGCTCAGGACTACGCTGACCAGTACACCTGTGGCTCCGGTTTGCAACACAGTGGAGGCAAGTACGGAGAGAACTTGGCTGTCGGCTACAACTCGGGTTCTGCTGCTCTCGAGGCTTGGTACGATGAGGTCAAGGGCTACGACTACTCTTCCAACTCTTACAACCACTTTACCCAAGTGGTTTGGAAGGCCACCACTAAGGTCGGTTGTGCTTACAAGAAGTGCTCTCAGGGTATGTATGTGATCTGTTCTTACGACCCTGCTGGAAACGTGATGGGTCAGTTCCAAGAGAACGTTACCCGAAACTAGTTTGAGCAACTCAAATAGGAATTCAACTTGAATTTCACCAAGTGTAGAATGGGATTTCCAAATATCACTGTAGATTACGAGTGATGAAAGTTCAAATGAGGCAGGTGGAATATAAAATATAAACTACTATAGTCTTCAAAAATTGTGATTCTGAGGGGAAGATCAAAAAGAAAAGTGCCAAGAGTGCATTTTGATGCAAGAATAGGCACCTCCAGTCGCATTTTAATTCAAGAGTGGAGTAGTCCAAAAATGCCTAGGCTCGGTCATTCCTGGGTGCGAAGGATCTCCCCTTCTTAACTGAGATGCGAACCTGATTGATCACCAAATTAAAAATTATAGGCTTTATGAATAAAGTACATTCCATACTGGTAAAATGTCGAATGCCAACTTAGTAGAAAATTCAAGCGCTAAGTGATTTACCCGTTCGGCTCCCTCGTGCATTTACCTGTATGGTGCAAGCCAAAGCCTCGAATAGTCATCGTCGCTACACGCAGACCAATTCGCACCTCTTGGTCCACTCTAACCCTAGAAAAATACACAGAACGCGACCCCACAGCGCCTTACCCATTCTAGCTGGCCCTTGCCCCGATCAATGGATAATAATCCTCCAGGCACGATGCAGGGGGTGTCTGCAGAAGCCATTTCCTCGGCACCTGCGTCTCCGAATCTCGCTTTTAAAGAGGGCGAGATAAAAGGTGGTACCTCGAACTCGCTGCTGGCACCTCAAAAAATTTATGACGCAGGCGAGTCAGCATCTTATCCTGGTGAACATCCAACTCAGATTAAATCATCTAGAGCCTGTATCAGATGCAGATATCGCCACACCCGCTGTCCAGGTGGTCAGCCGTGCCTGAAGTGCCAGATGGCCAAAACGAAATGTGAGTACAATGAGTACAATAAGCGATTAGTGGTGTCGCAGAAATACCTCTACAAGCTCCAGGACGATATTGTCAAGCTAAAGAAAGAAAACTCTGCCCTCCGTAATAGTCTCAAACAAGAGCAGATGAAGGCCCCAGCCCTTGAGCCGCAGCCGAGCCGTTTAGAACATCGTCCGCTGTTCCAGTCGTCCTATTCACTTCAGGAGAGCTTGGAAGATCTGGAGCCATCAATTCTGGATGCATACGAACCAAGAAACGAAGTCATTCACCCTTCTCTTGATAAGCACGGCAGATTAATCCAGTCCCAGACTGGGGAAAAGCTTTATGTGGGGTCTTCATCCATGACCTTATTTGGGCTTGAAATTCAGAACATGGCTCCTAGCCTTCCCAATTCGAATTTGCTTCATTTAAACTCGTCTGCTTCAACTCCTGCTGAAAGTCCCGCCAATTTGTATGGCTCCCCGCTTGCAGATAATGTACGCAATGAAAAGAAGCGAGAAACAAGAATTCTTGAGAAAGAGGGCAATGCATACAACATAACTTTGGCCAAGACAAACACTCGCCCGGGATTATCGGTGAACTTTACACTCCCATCTTATTCTTATGCCATCCTCTTGGTTGATACATTTATCAACTATAATGATGGTTGTTTCTATTTCTTCAACGAGGGGCTCGTCAAAAGGTACTTGATGAATCTTTACTCTGGAAATACCAGTGAAAATAAAAAAATTATTAAGAGAAACATATCTCCGAAGCAGTCTCCATCGGATGATGAGAATCTGATAAAGACTGATACCGATGATGACACAATTCTAGAAACTATCTGGTTTTGTAAGATCTTATTGATTTTTGCCATTGGTGAGATGTACCTAGGTACTGATTCTGACCCTCACATGAAAAACCTGGAAGATAATACTGCCAAGAAGTTCGGAAAGAACAAGACAAAAAAAAGACTTCACGGGAAAAGAAATACCCTTCCTGGCTCTGGTTTTTTCTATCAAGCCTCTGAACTTTTCACAGGTTTGTTTGCGTCTGGAGCAATCGACAACATTACAAAAGATGGCGGTATCGAGGTCATGCTTCTATATGCATTTTATCTCCAGGTGGCAGACTGCACCATTGCATCCTATTTCTACTTTGGTTTGGCTTTGCGTTCCACCTTGATTCTAGGCTGGCATGTTGACGCAGATATGGAAAATTTGAATCGTTTCGAGTTGGAACACAGGCGCAGGATTTGGTGGACCGTGTACATGTACGAGCGGATGCTTTCTTCAAAAGCAGGGCTACCTCTCAGTTTTGCTGATGACAGTGTTTCTACTGAGTTGCCTTTCGACTTTGATATCTCTTTGGATAATTTTCCCGCAGATGAAAATGATGTTCGGGGCTATTTCATTTTCCCCTCTTCAGAATATATCAATAACTGTGTGACAATTACGCAAATCAATGCCATAATTTTGTCTTCATTATACACAAAACAACCCACGGCAAACATTCTTCCTGTTGTTTCGGATTTGGTGCAACGACTTTTCAAGTGGAAAAGCTCACTCCCTAGCTTTCTACTTGTAGATTTCTCTGCTCCAAACTTCACAATTTCAAGGTTAATTGTCAATCTCATGACGGAATACTTTCAAGGAATGAATTTGGCGGTCAGGCCATTACTATTTCATTTTGCTACCAAGAAACTAAAGGAGCTTCAATCACAAGAAGAAGGCCCGAAGTATGTGGATCTCTCGAAGTACTCGAAAAACGTCTTGACATTACTCAATGCTTCTTTCCAAGCATCCATCAATACCATAAAATCCATTTGGGCACTTCTACCCCAAAACATGGTTGCTCTTTTCGGATGGATGGATCGTGAATACCTTTTCACATCTGCCTCCACATTGATCTTGTTCAACGCTTCGTTTGGTGTACACGATGCAACCTGTGAACACCTAGATCATGCTTTGAGCCTCTTTACCAAGATGAAAAAACTCGGGAACTATCCTGCCGCACTAAGAAGGGCACAACTCCTCAAATTAATCAAAGTTCTAGATTTCAATGGTGTCATGAATCATCTTTTACAGGAACATGACGACAGTCTCAAAAATAATACCGGTGATGCAGACATACCCATGGACCTTGACCACAACATTCCCTTGAATAATCTGACGGCCACCGCGAATTTTAGACACAGCCCAGAGTTTTCTGTACAGAATTCGGAGCCACTTCAGTCAGATCTAGATTTCATTCAATTCAATGGCCCAGTTCCCTCTGCGACGCGTGCAACCTCCAAAAGACACACGCCGACTATAGCCCCCACTGAAGACTTGAAGCAAGAGCACACTTTTCAACCTCAACAAAATAGTTATCAATCCAAAGGAGACGTCTTTCCCAATTCGGATCTTGAGGGTATTGAAGGTGTCACTTATCTAGATGAGGAACAACAATTATGGAATGAAATTACAAATGATGCCGGATGGTTGCAGCCTTCGGGTGTACCCAATGGGACCAGCGCAAGAAACGATTGCAAAATGCCAATGTACGGAGATATTTCAAACAAGCCGCCAACTTCACCCAATCTTAACAACGCTTTTATGCCCAGTTCACGTCCGTCAATGGGTAACATGGCTGGCGCTTACAGCGACATCATCAATATGGAGTTCCAAGATGACCTATTTTGAGATATATATTTAAAGTTTCCAGCAATATATAGACCTGGATTCCATATATCGCATTAATGTAATAAATAATGATTAGCTATTAACAGCCTATAGGCCTAGAAAAAGTCCAACGACACGTCGTTTTGGCCCTGTTGCTGAAGTATTTGCTGAGGCGATATGGACAGGATCGGTGCCGTGTTCTTGTCTTGATTTTTGTAGTCTCCAGATCCAAAAGTTGACAAGTCTACAAAAGCCAGTAGCTCGGGTTCTTTCGTCATCATCTGAGGCGAAATACCATCCGTGAAAGGTATCTCTACTGGCAGTTTGTTATACTTTGGTTGGTTTTGCTGCAACTGAGCCGGGTTGAGCTGCATGTGTTGTGGGCCCTGTGAAACCAGCTTTTGACCTGAGTTTGCAGCTACCGATCCAGGCGTAGGATGCAGCAAATTCATTTGAGGAGATTGAAATTGTTGCTGTGGTTGGTTTTGAGCAATGTTGAACTGATTAAATGTAGAATGCTGGTTCTGTGTCAAGGATTGTACTGGCGCATGTTGTTGCTGAGGCGGCTGTTGGGACTGAAGACCCTGTGGATGAACTTGTTGACCCGAATTATGCATGTGCGGAGTCATACTGCCGTTCCGAGTACCTTGTTGATTGTACAAGTTCTGGGGGTTTATCTGGAGGCCATTAGAAGGATTCTGGAAGTTCGGGGTTCCATGCACATTCTGAGGATTTTGCATACCCTGGATGTTCTGAAGGTTGGGAGTATTCTGTGTGTTTGTAATGTTTTGAAAGCTTTGTGCATTGCGCATGTTTTGGAACACCAGATTGGTCTGGGTAGGGTTCTGGGAATTCTGAATGCCCTGCATCGTTTGCAAATTAGTATTTTGGCTATTCAAATTCTGAGAAGCTTGCATATTTTGAGGGCTTTGCATATTTTGAGGCGTTTGAATAGTCTGTGAGCTCTGAGGAGTCATTCCCTGTGGAAACCCTTGGAAACCCTGCATGCCAGAATTAGGAAGTCCTTGGGGCGTCTGAAGACCTGGGTTTGGAGCGCTTCCTGCGTTCTGAGGATTCCCTTGCGGTGCTCTTCCCTGAGCCTCTTGTTGGATCTTCATCTGCTGAATTTTTAACTTGAGGAATTGCATAGCCTCAGGATAAAGATCCTGGAGCCGTTTATATAACAGTCTTAGTTCGGGCATTTCGGGCGGCGTTGATAATATAACAGGGAATTGAAGCCTATTTGGCTGACGCGCGGCTTCCTCGTTGACGTATGTATCATTAATGTAGGAAAGCACACTCAAGTTGCATTGTAGTCGACGGTTGATGTTGTTGTATTGCTCCAATATACTCTGTCTATTCTGCGGCAGTAATTGTTGGATTGTCTGCCGATTGCTCAAGATTGTAGCGTATATGCTGTGAGCTTTTTTTATGAGCAGCGAATTGATGAGAAGTAACACGGTGACCCTGTCTTGATCAATATCGAGTTTTCTTCTTTCAGACATTTCCCCAACGTCAACTTTTTCTGTTTAGGTAGAGAGTCTATGTGTAAGGCTTGCGTCTTGTCAGGTTATGTTGATAAAGCCGAGTTATGGACTATGTTTTTTTGTTGCCTGCTCGCGAAGCCTGTACTTAACGTTACTTGTCAAAGTGCTTTCGATAGTGCGCGGACGCGCAATATGCACCCCACTGCGTTGCACGTCATTACGTTCAAGCCGTTATGACCGATGTCTAAGCGATGATTACCTGAAATCTCTAATTTATGCAGTGGACTTGGGTATTGTGATGGTATTCATTAATAAAAAGTGTCTAGTTGTTTCTCTTCAGGATAATGTTTTAGACTTGAGCAGACCTGTGGCATTCTACAATATATCCATTGAACTTCTTCCTTTACATACTGAGGAGAAGCTTTACAACTTCTCAGTGAGCTTAGGAACTGCCTCATTGAGATCTTGGACCAAACCTATGTCAGCAACATTAAAAATTGGAGCATCAGGGTCTTTGTTAATGGCGACAATAGTCTTGGAGTCTTTCATTCCGGCAAGATGTTGAATGGCGCCGGAAACTCCCACGGCAATGTACAACTCAGGTGCAACAATCTTACCTGTTTGACCAACTTGCAAGGAATTGTCGCAGAAACCAGAGTCAACGGCAGCTCTCGAAGCACCAATGGCAGCGTTGAGCTTGGTAGCTAAAGGCTCAATCAAAGAATCGAATGACTCTTTGGATTGCAATCCACGACCTCCGGAAACCACGCGCAATGCTGATCCCAATTCTGGTCTTTCAGAGGTAACCAACTGCTCCGAAACAAACTCAGTTCTATTTTCTGGCTCTGCAGAAGCATGCACCTCTTCAATAGTAACACCCTCGCCTGAGATTTCGGATGGATGAAAGTTGGAGGCTCTGACCGAGAACAAGATAATTTTATCCTCGGATTTCACCGTAGCCAATGCATTACCAGCATAAATCGGTCTCACGAACGTATCTTCAGATTCGACTTTAATTATATCAGAAATTGGCTGCACATCAAGTAACGCACCCAATCTTGGCAATAAGGATTTTCCAACTGCACTAGCAGGTGTCACGACATGGCTGAAACCCTTGCTCTCGACAATCTCCTTGAATAATGGTGACAATTCTTCGGCAAGATAGTGGTTATATTGCTCGCTCTTGGCTAGCAAAACATTCGAAACTCCATCAATCTTTGCTGCAATTCCGGCTATCTTCTCTCCGTCTGGGCCGGCCACGATAGCTGTAATAGGCTTTCCAAGAGCCTTTGCCGCTGTCACTGCAGATAGAGACAGCGGTGTAATAGCTCCTTTTGCTGATTCAACAAAAGTGAGTGTGTCAAGTCTCAATGCTGAGTTGGAAAATCTCCGAAAGGAGGAAATGGACCGGAGCATTTGGGAATACAGATACTAAACTTCAGCCAGGTCTCAAATTTTTACGCGTGCGACTGTGCAGTTTCGCACCGTAATCGGCCTTGAAGCCTATGAGCAGGTTGTTGTCAGAACACTGACCCCTTACTCGCTACTCGTTAATAGATGGTCCCATAATTAAGAATGCTTGAGTAGATGAACAATTTGATTTGTATTTTATATAAGTATTTTTAAAGCTTTACATCAATTTTTGAATTTTATATCTGCCAATGATTTTAATAGATTTTGCTCACTGAGCGCAATTGTGTACTATTCTTGTAAACCTTTTCCTACAATTTTACGAAACAATCTTCAAATAGTTCATATTTAAAGCATATCTGCAGAGGAAACAATTTACAGCTTCTAGAAAGTATGAAATTGTAAAAAGTGAATGTGGTTTTTGGTTTGTCTGCTTCTGGCAGCTGCGTTGCTGGCCCCACACTTTGTATCACAGGCGACGTTCTCAACCAATATCTCTCTTTTAATTACTACCTATCACGTGCGAAGCGCTTATTACTACACACAAGCGATTCATGATATAAAACTTAGTGCAAAAGGAACAAATAAATCGCCCTTGATGTCTTCGGAAAGAGACAAAAAAGTGAAAGCCTCACTGCAAAGTCGAAACACATCCAGCCCTAGTCCTAGTTACAGACTCATCTCCAACAAAAGAGTCAATTCAGAACGAGACGCTCTACTCAAATTCAGTGACTCTCGAGGTTATGATGGACATGTGAGTTCAGATGATGATTCATTTTTAATCGGGCGTCTCGCCAAGTCGCCGTCTGTTGAAGAAGGTTCACAACCACTCTCTTCCACTACACATGAGTATGCACCAGGAGCACACACAACCTCCATGAAAGAGCTTTTTCCCTACTATTTGCCCATCCTATCATGGATTAATCAATACTGCTTTGAGTTTTTTGTGGGGGACTTGATTGGAGGTGTATCTTTGGCTACATTCCAGATTCCCTTGGCCATTTCCTATTCTAGTTCACTAGCTAAAGTACCAATTACTTGCGGGCTTTACTCATTGGGCATAGCCCCGCTTGTTTATATGTTTTTGGGGTCCGTACCTCAAATGATAACTGGGCCTGAGGCTCCGATATCTCTAATAGTGGGACAAGCTGTCGAGCCGCTATTGCACCACTCAAAGAAGTACAAGCTTTCTCCAATAGAGTATGTTGTCACCATTACGTTTTTGAGTGGTTTCATGCTATTCGGGCTCGGATTGGGCAGGTTTGGATTTTTGGATAATGTTTTATGTGACTCTTTATTGAAAGGCTTCATATTTGGCGTGGGTGTCGTCATGATAATTAATGCATCGATTCCAATGCTAGGTCTCGAAGAAATTCTTAAGGAAGTAACGAAAGATAAAGACTCACCCGATATCCACTCCCCTTTCGACAAACTCATGTTTTTGGTGAACCATATTCAAGAGTGTCACCCGCTCACCCTTCGAGTGAGTTTATGTGCCTTAGCTGCTATAGTCATTATTCGCAGGCTTAAAACTTTCGCTTGTAACTCACAGAGAAGGAACTTCAAGGCTGCCGTTTATTTTCCAGAAATTTTGATAGTGGTGGTAACATCAACAGCGATGTGTTCACAGTACAAATGGAATCACAACGGTTTAGAGGTAGTTGGAAGTCTTTCAGGGGTGTCTACCGAAATGCCCATGTTTAATCCACTTTCATGGCGCTACTTAAGACTCATGAAACACCTTGCCTCTTCCAGTTTGGTTTGTGCTATGTTAGGCTTCTTTGAGTCCACCACGGCGCTGAAGTCACTTGGATCTCGTTACAACTTACCTATCTCGTCCAATAGAGAACTTGTTGCTCTTGGAGCAATCAATATCTTTGTATCCGTTTTTGCTGGGCTCCCTTCATTTGGGGGATACGGGCGATCAAAGATTAACGCAATTTCTGCCAAAACCACGTCATCTGGCGCAATAATGGGACTTATCTCTCTTGGGACCGCTAGGTATGTGTTGGAGTACTTGCATTACATCCCAAAATGTATTCTTAGTGTGATAACAGCCACTATCGGTTTGCTGTTGATGAGCGAGGGCCCACCTCAGCTTCAGTTCCACTGGAAGTCCAAAGGTTACGATGAAGTATTCACATTCGTGATTACAGTATTGACGACACTTTTTTTTTCCATGGAGGCAGGCGTCGCAGTTGGATTAATTTACCTGTTTGTCAGGGTGGTTAAAAACTCAGCCGAATCTAACATACAAATTTTAGGAAGGGTACCCGGGACCAATAAGTTCTTGAATGCTGATACGCATGCTGAAATTGTTGAAAGAGGTAGCATTAGCGATGAAAATCCCCCAGCTTTCGAGAAGAAAATGCCCCAATTGAATTTGTTCACTGATAACATCAGACTATTGAACTACCAAGCCTTGGAGGAGATCGAAGGGTGCTTAATTGTGAAAATTCCAGAACCGTTGACTTTTGCGAACGCAAGCGATCTACGAGGACGACTTGACAGGCTTGAAAGATACGGATCCACTAAAGCTCATCCTGCACTTAAGAGAAAAAGAGCAGCATCTATGTCTAAGTACACAATCTTCGATTTGGAGGGAATGTCATTCATAGACTCATCTGCCGTGCAGATTCTACACAGCGTACTCAAAGGGCGTCAAAAGCGAGGAATGCGTTCATTTTTTGTTCGTGTTCCAAAAAATCGCTCCTTACGGGAGAGATTCAAAAATACAGGCATCACGGAAATTCTTAGAGAAGATTTAGAGATCACAAAGCAAGGGACGTTGAGCCGTAATGACCCACAAGCCACTATGATGGGGACTTCTAACTCGAGATTTTCTTCGACTGAGTTTTACGGTGAGCCATTTTTTGAGCACATACGAACAGCTTTGGCAGCCATTGATGAACATGAACAGGAGGCTGTTAGGGAATTAGAGACAGTCTAATATTGATCCGTCCATTTCTGATATGTAATCTAGTTTTTATTTCAATTTAAGCTCAATCTATGCTACGCGGTTGTTGAACACGTGATGGAACAAATCTAAGAAACGCGTTCTTTCAAACGAATAGATGTACATATATAATGAGTGACGAAAAGGACGAATTAAACATCAAAGAAGAATATGAGCTATGGAGGAAGAACTGCAGGTACATGTATGACTTTGTAAGTGAAACAGCTCTTACTTGGCCTTCATTGACTGTGCAGTGGCTTCCTGAACACGATGTGAGTGATGTGATGAATGCCAAATTATTGTTGGGTACACATACTTCTGGGGAAGCACAGAATTATCTTAAATTGGCCACCACTAAATTGCCAAACCCTTCTGCTAAAAACAAGACAAAGGTGTCCTCAATTATAAAGATCTCGAAGAAATTTGAAACTTCTAGTGAAATCAATAGAGCTAGATACATGCCTCAAAACCACAACATAGTGGCCACTATAGATGGAAATGGAGAATGTAATCTTTTTGAGTTGGATTCAGGCAATAAAAAAGGTCACTTTACACCCCATACTGAAAATGGTTATGGCCTATCTTGGAACATGTTTGCGAAAGGGCTTCTCGTAACGTCCTCAGACGATAAAACTGTTGCTGTTACTGATACTAATAAACTAACTGAGAACAATAATTCAACAATATATACAGCTCATACTGATATTGTGAACGACGTCAAATGGAGCAATTCTGACGCATATATTTTCGGATCTGTTTCAGATGATCAAAATCTCCTAATCTACGACTCCCGTGTGCAAAAAAGCATTTTAGGTTTCAAGAGTTCAGATCCTAAGGGGATCAACAGTGTTGCGTTTTCTCCTTTCTCAGCGAACCTTTTGGCTATTGGAAATGCAAATTCAAATATTAATCTATTAGACATTAGAAAAATGTCTTCAAAGGAGCAAGATGACTGCCTTCTCCATACCATGATGGGACATGGAGACTCAATTACTTGCTTGGAATTTTCGCCAGGCAAGGATGGTATTCTTGCCTCAGGCTCACAGGACAGAAGAGTATTTATTTGGGATTTGAGTAAGATAGGTGAGGAACAGTCTCAAGAGGACGCCGAGGACGGAGCGTCAGAAATTTTTATGATGCATGCGGGCCATACTGGTGCTGTTACAGATTTAAGCTGGTGCCCTTTCATGGACTGGACTCTTGCCTCTGTGGCTGATGACAATATTGTTCACCTTTGGCAGATTGGGAAATCTCTAGTTGGAAGTGACCTTATCGATGTTGCAGATATGACCCTAGAATAGAGGCTCTCAAACTGAAAACGGGACCGAAAAATCCCATATTCTAGGTTTAGGTTTTGTCTTTATTCCTCAGTGATCAATGTATTTTACCAAGAAGCACATGAGCAATATGTATTGTAGAGGCAAAATATTTACATTTAGCTTTGAAAGAACTTTAAAAAAAATCAAAGATACAAAATAAATAGCAACTCTAGTAAATTTAACGAGTTTTAGTTTTGTTTGTGTGAAGGCTCCCTTTTGCAGCTCGAAAAATAGCAGACCTCAATATAGCGCTATGATAAAGTATATTTCGGAAGCTCAATTGTATCCAGAAAAATTACCGTATTTCTTTTCCATTTAGATTCAGATTTTTATTCTAATACTTCAAATTGCGTTTTCATGCTTTACTCCAGGGCCCATGCGGTGCTATTAGTCAGGAACATCCTCGCTCGCATTCAAAGTCGGAATTGTTAATGTTTTAGCGCTTTACGCTTTCAATTGTGGAGCAGTGATAACGTTTGTTAGATTCCTATAAACTCAACCTAGGGGTGCTGCGACAGATTTACTTATCCGCCTTGTTTCAATATTGCGGATTCCCCTTTTCTTATAGGCCAAGCCATATTGGTCTGCGTAGCAACCAATATGCAGGTTGGCTTAAATAATCCTCCTAGCAACAATTTCTCCTAGCAACATTTCATCTTGAGTTAGAAATGTACTCATCTGCATATGCATCAAGTGTTAAGTTTAACACTTGCATGCTCCTCTATTCACGTTCCAGTAGGACACGTGAACCTGAACTTTGCTCAGCAGGCATGTGATCATGAGGTACAGATGTGCTGCAAGTTCAACAGGAATCGCACGACTTTGTTGAGTCAATCCTCAGCAAGAGAGGATCAACTACTTAAAACAACAAAGATGGCCGATTTTCCACCAAACTTGTCGATTCGTCCATTGACTATCGAAGACTTGAGCCAATGTGTCGAATTAGAGGTGAAAGGGTTTCCAGAGCCAGAGAGATGCTCTCAGGAGAAATTCAAGTACAGATTGACCGTGTGTCCTGAGCTCTGTTCTGGATTATTTGTTAGAGAATATACCACGAAATACAATGCTGTCAATTTGCCAGAGGTTGCTGAAAGGTTGGATGAAGAAAGTGCATCTAAGGAGGGTGCTGCTGACAAAGATGCCAATGGTGAAGACGAGAGCTATGACGAATTGCCTACAAAGCTGTCTGTTGTGAAGGAAACCTTGATTGGTCATATTATTGCCACAAAAATTCATTCAGACAAAATTACAAGCAAGTCTATGGACCTCCCATCTATGGATGATATTGAGAAGGGCCATATCGAACACTCTAGATTTATTGGTGTTCATGGTTTGGTCATTGATCCTGAGTGGCAAGGTAAGAGTTTGGGCACTCTTTTGATGCACGATTATATACAGAAGATGTCGAACCAAGATATTGCCAGTAAGGTGGTCATTATTGCACACAAGCATTTAATTCCTTTTTACGAAAAAATCGGTTTCGTGAACCACGGGGAGAGCGATTGCAAGTTTGCCGATGAGACATGGTACGACTTGTCCATCGACTTGGTTCCTCAAGAGGAATAAGTCGGCAAATGTTCTTTAATGCATTTTCATGTATATTACAAGTAATATTAGCGTAATTGAATGAGTGAAACTCCAGTGAGACTTCCTCTGGTGTTGTGTCATTATGCGCGAAGTGCGTTCTTTCACTTTTCAACCAGTCCCCGATGAAGGTTCCGAAGCCTATACAAGAAGTATTCGATCATTTCCCTCTCAAAGCTTATCCACCTGTCCCTTTGTTGAATGGTAGATGCTCTAAGCAATATTATTTTGGCTTGAAACTGGGAGATTCTCCTGAAAATTCGTCATCGGAAACATTTGTGTTAGGAGTTCATAACGTTATGCCGGTTGACATAAATGGTTCAATAAAGTATGCGGCAACAGATCCTGTTGGCTTATCACATTCCCTAATCTTATGTTTTAGAAACTCTTTACGTCTTCCGAGTGATATTGTGGACACGACCTCCCAACACGCTTTAATGCCATTATCATATCTCGCATCACCTGATGATGAACTTCCAATTATGGTGGAGAAAACCGGCAAAACTCAAGAGGTCCTCGGCACTTGTGAATTGATGAATTCAGTCAGCTCAAAATATTTTAAAGACCCCGCTGAAAGTTTGCTCAATGATTTGTTGGATGGATTTTACGACTTGTGGATTTTTGCTTTAATTTATGATATTCCGCTCATAAACCCTTCAGCTTGCGAGGCATTTTTTTATCAAGATGGAGAGGTCAGTGAATTCGGTAATATAATAACGACTAAATCTTTAAGTGATATGTCCAGATGGGGATCCTTCAGACAGAGATATCCTTATCTATTCCACGACAACTACGCCTACTTGAAGGATGCACGCGAATTGGTTAGTGGTTATAACTCACTGAACAAAAAACGCTTCCAGCAATCTTACTTCTCTAAGCTAATAGAATTTGACTCCTCAATTCCGCTATTTATGGAGTTTTTCAAGAATTCAGAAACCTCTGAGGCCAAATCGATCTTGCAACTAAAGTTTGCCTCATATTTCATTTGCATCAATTTTTTCGTTCCTAAAGATACACATCTTTCAAGAACTGTATACACTAAGCACAAAGATGCTTTGGAGTTCAGTATGAAGCTTTTGAGCACCTTCTAATAAATCACATAAAATGAGTTCCATTTCTCATACCTACTGTATTGCTATAGAGTTCACGTTGCTTGTCAACAAAGATGTCACATTATCCTCGATGATCTTCTCAGAAGTTTCAGACAAGTGCTTCTTTGGATCTTGCTTACCAACGTACCTTGTCTTTAGTTGTTCTTCCAGCAAATCTTTCTCCTCAGTCACCCTATCATTATAATTTTTGGCGATCTTTACCAAATCTTGAACATTTTTCAAGTTCTCATGCTCAGAATGGTCATAGTCTACCATTTTCAATCCACTTTGCCATGACTTTTTGTGGAGATTTAAAAGCATATTTGTCTCGTACAGAGTCTTGTGATAATCGATGTTCAAAGAGTAGTATTGCCTGTTGAGACCATGAATTAGTGCCTGAATAGAGGGCTTGTTCAAGTGTCCAACATTAGAAGTGGATTGCCTTGGTTCCTGACCTCTCATTAATGTGCTTGGGTCAATAGTTCTAAAGGCGTCAATCACCACTTTCCCTTTAACAGACTGGATAGGGTCAATCACAACGGCAACTGCTCTTTTGTTCAATTGCTCGAAACTTTGCTGTGTGTTGACATCAACAGAAGATAACCAACAGCCAAATCCAGGGTGTGAGTGGTACCAGCCGACAACCATTTGATCACGGCCAGTTTGTCTCAACATATCCATCATTTTAGTTTGGAAAACATCATCGACTGCTTCGACAGATACACCAGTACCAGACTGAGGCATGGCGAAGACATCTTTCACATGGATCGTGAAATCGTCCACGAATTCACCAAGCATCAAGCCCATGACTTCCATGGGCACACCAGCTCTACCATGCTTAAGCATCTTCAAAAGAGCTAAGGACGAAATGTAAACTGTTTCAGCATCATCAATTGCTGGTGAATCGGTTGGTTGAGGTCCACCTGGGCCACCTAAGCTGCCACCGCCACCTAATAATCTCTGTAATCTCTCCATGTTTATTGATCTCGTAAGGTTTTGCGAAGTACAAAAGTGGGTGACTGAGTGGCGAAAACAGATTGATACGCGCACACCAAGTGTCAAATCACTTATTTCTACTCATAACGAATACTGATACAAAGAAATCTAATCAGGTAGCATTTTGCAATTTATTTAAAAATCACAGTTGAGAAGAGGTATTACTACGGAAAATTTTCAATCGGCTCGAGCTTAGAATCAGGCTAAATTTTCAAGTACAGATGTTAGCATTTGCCTGTTTTATCAATCTCAAACAGCGTATTCAAAACTCCACGGGCACATACCAAGGGTTGTAACGATAATTTTGGGATGATCATGGATGGCATTTTGCATGCATCCTTGCAGAGATTTCTGATTTTAGTTCCGCGCAGTTGCACGGCCCTTCACATTTATCACAACAATATTCGCAAGTCTTAAACTTTGAGTGTGATATGTCTAACGATATTCCAGCCTTGAAAGGTTTCAAGTATCCAGCGAAAGAACATTCTCGGAGGGTCTTCTCTCATTTCCACGAGAAGAAAAGCGAACAGAAAGTTTGTTTTTTCATGAGTGGCGAAGATCTTGAGCTCTACCAATACTGCGATCAAACAAAACCAATCCGCCAAAATCGTTATTTCTATTACCTCAGCGGATGTGAAGTTCCAGGTTCGCATGTTCTTTATGACGCTGTGTCAGATGAATTGTCACTTTTCTTACCCAATGTTGACGAAGACGATATCATGTGGAGTGGATTGCCCCTTCTGAAAGAAGAGGCTTTGAAAAGTTTCGACATTGATCATGTTTATTTTGCAAGTGAGCTTAAAGAGCAAGTCAAATCATTAAGAAATTCCGGATATTCCATTTATACCACGGACCACAACAATAGGAATCAGTCTGTTCAGGAGTATTTAATCGAGAAAGATGAGGCATTTTTTCACGCTTTAGATGAAGCTCGTATGATCAAAGACTTCTATGAAATTGAACTCATGAGGCATGCTTCTGCCATTACCGATAAGTGTCACTTGGCGGTGATGTCAGCTACTCCAATTGAAACTAACGAAACGCACATTCATGCGGAATTCATGTACCATGCTCTCAGACAGGGATCCAAGTATCAGCTGTACGATCCAATATGTTGTTCTGGCCCAAACTGCTCGACATTGCATTATGTTAAAAATGATGACGAGATTGATAATGGAAAACGTTCAATTTTAATAGATGCGGGCGCCGAATGGAAGTGTTATGCTTCTGATGTCACGAGATGCTTTCCAATCAATGGAGACTGGAGCAAAGAACACTTGGAAATCTATAGCGTTGTTCAAAAGATGCAATCTGTCACGATGTCGCTTATCAAACCAGGTGCTCATTGGGATCAAATTCATTTGGAGGCTCACAAAGTATTAATCAGAGAATTCTTGAAATTGGGAATCTTTGGAAACGGTACTGAACAAGAGATTTACGAATCGAATATAACAGCGAGGTTTTTTCCTCATGGTCTCGGTCACCTTCTCGGAATGGACACTCATGACGTGGGCGGTCGTCCAAATTACGATGATCCTGACCCCAAATTAAAGTACTTGAGGTTACGCAGAAAGTTGGTCAAAGGAATGGTGTTGACAGATGAGCCAGGAGTCTATTTTTCACCATTTTTGCTTAAGGAGATTTTGGAAAATCCACTAAAGATGAAATTCATCAACAAAACAGTGCTCGACAAATATTGGTACATTGGAGGCGTCAGGATAGAAGATGATTTACTCATTACCGATAACGGATACGAAAATTTTACAAAGATTACATCCGACCCTGTTGAAATTTCTAAGATAATCAAGAACAGCAGTGCAAGGGGAAAGCACGGCTTTCATAATATCATTTAATAAACAGATTAGTTCTTGTAAAGATAGAGATCGCACGGGGAAGTCGCGAATTACACGTAGAGAAAGCACAATGCGTACAGTCCCGCCCCTTTAAACGCTTTTCTTCATAGCATTTGATTTCAAAATGGACGAGAATTACGACGTTATTGTTTTAGGTACCGGTCTCACTGAGTGTGTTCTTTCCGGAATTTTGTCTGTTGAAGGCAAGAAGGTTTTACACATTGATCGTCAGGACTTCTACGGAGGTGAGTCTGCTTCCCTTAACTTGCTGCAATTGTACAGTAAGTTCAAGCCATCTAGTCAAAAGCCCGAAGGAATCACTGGTCGTGATCGTGACTGGTGTGTTGACCTTATCCCTAAATTTTTGATGAGCAATGGTGAATTGACTAATATTTTGGTTCACACAGATGTTACCAAATACATCGAGTTCAAGCAGATCGGAGGAAGTTATGTCTACCGCTCTGGAAGAATCTCTAAAGTTCCATCGAATGAAGTCGAAGCATTGAAGAGTTCTTTAATGGGAATTTTTGAGAAGCGGAGAATGAAGAGATTTTTAGAATTCGTTGCAGCTTATGATGAAGATGTGGCTTCTACTCATCAAGGATTTGACTTAGACAAAAACACGATGGAAGAGATCTATACTTACTTTGGCTTGGAAAGAGGCACTAAGGACTTTATTGGACACGCGATGGCATTGTGGGCTAATGATGACTACTTGGTAGAGCCCGCCAGACCCACATACGAGAGACTTATCCTCTATGTTCAATCCGTGGCGAAATATGGAAAATCTCCATATATTTATCCATTGTATGGTTTAGGCGAATTACCCCAAGGTTTCGCAAGATTGTCCGCTATTTACGGCGGTACTTATATGTTAGACACCCCAATTGATGAAGTGTTGTATGATGAAGACAAAAAGTTTGCTGGTGTCAAGACTAAAGAAGGTACTGCGAAAGCTCCAATTGTTATTGCAGATCCAACCTACTTTCCTGAACGGGTTCAGAAAACCGGGGCCAGAGTGATTAGAGCCATGTGCATCTTGGATCACCCAGTGCCTAACACGAATGATTTGGATTCAGTACAAATTGTGATTCCTCAAAATCAAATTGGAAGGAAGAACGACATCTATATTGCTGTTTTGTCTGATGAGCATTGTGTTGTTCCGAAGGGCTACTACCTAGCAATTGTTTCTACGATCGTTGAGACTTCCACACCTCATGTTGAATTAGAGCCAGCATTCAAATTATTGGGCTCTAGAGTTGACACTTTGATGGGCCTTGCTGACTTGTTTGAGCCTAAGGAAGATGGCTCTGAAAGTAACATCTTTATTTCCAAGAGCTACGATGCGTCTTCTCATTTTGAGACTGCAACCGATGATATCAAGGATATATATTTCAGAGTTACTGGAAAGCCATTGGTGTTGAAGAAGAGGACCACCGATGAAGACGCTCAGGCTTTGGTTAACTAGGGTAAAGTGATGCACACCAAGTCGACCCTGCAAAAAGCCTTTAAATCTCAACACATATTTGCTGACCAATCTTTTGTGCTAGACCTGATAAATGAAAAATGTATTCTTATTCAATCCTTCTAAATCAAAAAAGAGAAGAAGCTGCCATTTCCACGTTGCCATTCGTCATCTTAAGCGCTGATACAGCCTCTTCTCTTGAAAACCCCAAAGACGTAATTTGAGCAATGCTTTCCTCGCTAAATCCACCGTTGAAACTGCTGCTGGAAGTAGACGGCTGTTGTGTACGAGAGACGCTACTATCTTCATCTGTCTTGAATTTCCTTCGATGAGCTTCTTGTTGTTGATCCAAATACGTATCAGCATTGCTGGGCAAGCGTTTCACATGCTTCAATATTTCAGCTTCAGTCAAGAATTTAATCTCTTGACCGCCGATAACCAACGCATCTTTTTCAAGGTCAATTGAGCATTTGTGTCTTCTAAGCATGTCCAAGCCTATCAAAATACCAACATGTATATCAAGTAGCGTGAACGAACAAGGCAATTCAACATTCGTCTCGCCTAGCTTAACGGCCACGTTATGTATGCGACCTTTTGATTCTTGAGTACCCGCCCCAACTGTCATTGTAGCAAATCTAGTATCGATCAAGTCCAGAATTCCAAACTTTTTAGCAAGATCAGAGTGTATTGTGGTTTTTTGAGCTCCTGAATCTACCAATCCGTAAGCTTCATGACCATTTATCTCAAGTTTGATGTAAAGAAAAGTTACATCCACAAAAGATTCAGGTGCTATATGAAAAGCTAATTCTAAGTTTTCCTGAATTCGTTGCTGGCGGATTGCATCTAAGATTTTAGCCTGAGTCTCGGGATCATCGTTGTTTGCCAACTTTGCACCCTCATTAGTCTGAAGTGTCTGGAGATGTTGAAGCATCTCGCTTTTGAATCTCGATCTGTCGTGTAACACTTTACTCAATCGTGGATAATCTCTGTGCAATTGTTCGGCGGCAAGGGGATTCGCCAAAGCTTGAAGACGAGAGGCCTCAATCCTTTGATCTACATCAGAGTGCATTCCGATGCCCTCAATATCGGGCTGATCATCTGCTTTTGACAGAAGTAAAAGTATATCACCATCGCTAATTCCCAACTGCATGAGGGTTTTTTGGTCATCTGACAAGATTTTGTTGTTGTGAATGAGGATTTGCTTGCCAACTGCTATATCAGTCTCGGCTTCCACATAAGCTTTGAAGTCATAAAGTAGAACCTCTTCGGAAATTTCCACGCCCACAGCTTTGTCATGGTTTTGAATTGAAATAGTTAATTGCATGGTTTTGGAAATTTTTCTTCTCTTATTCTCTGTCTTCTCGGTGTACTATTGATGTGAATATCTTAAGTGGCGAAAGTAGTTCATTTACGCGTGCAGGTTACTAGTCGCCATTGAGACTGGCATTACTTAATAATTTCCCTCATTGATAAAAAATTATCTTCATGAAACGAGGACCAGCTAAGTGTCTAATTCAGTAAATTTTTGACTGTATTGAATTACAAAGATAGCAATTTATTTGTGAATGTGAATGTTGACATAAAAAGGCCTCAATCATAAAAGTTGTTCGCCCACTTTTTGATGGAAGCCTATGATGAGGCAATCGAGTCAGTGTGAGTGTAATACAGTTTTGAATGTAAGGAGAGTCCTTAGTTTCAGAGGCGAATTTTCTGAGATAATCTAATGTATGTCGAAATCTCTCAAATTTCTATATTCCACCGCCACTTATACTGGACACAACATTGCAATTTGAGCACCGTTTAATAACATCTTCTTTAAAAAGGGTCCTTTCTTGTCTCCGTCTTGAATTTCCACAACTTGCTCTAGAACAATATTGACAAAGTCGTCGAAACCAATAAGCTTTCCATGAAACTCTTTACTGTTCGTTAACAAGATTCTAATATTTGAACCTATGGCACGGTCGATTGCCTCTAAAGGTAGCAATGTGCTCACTTGAGTTGATTCTAATGCTTCACGCTCAGCCTGGTTAGGATGTTGAGAAACCTGTTCTTCCGTAGACATCGTTGTTGAAGCAGAGTTCTGTGGACATCTTACAAGTTTTTGCGCTCCTCTCCGGAGTGTATATAAGGATTTCAATCGAGGCTGAAATTATCACCTATACTGATGCATAGTATAGTGGTGTACATATTACAAAATTTTGATTGACAGTCCTTAAATAGATAGCTTGTAAATTATTCAGCGGTTTGGGCTCAGGGGACATTTTGAGGTACATTCTACTGCTTTATGTATATCTAGATGTCGTGAGAAACAGTCTTCATACTAACTTCTATCTTAGAACAAATCCTTCACCATACCTTCGTTTTATCTTCGCAAAATACTAAGTCTTTTCTTTAAATTTCCACCCGTCAAAATCAATTAAGGCTTGCATACATCCCCACTCAGTAATTTTATTCTGAAGCCACACAAGATTCACTGGTTTTGTCAAGAAGTCATTACAGCCGGCCGTAAGAGCATTCTTCTTATCAACAGAGGAATTTGACGAGGCAGTCAACGCCACGATAATGACAGGGGATCTGAATATATTGAGATCAAGCTTCTGTTCCTCCTTGATTTCTAATTGACCCCAGTTGCTACTGTTGGTCAATTCATGCTGAGCAAAGACACCGATTCTGTTGATTTTTTCAAGGGATCTTATCTCCTTAGTAGCATCAATACCGGACTTAACTGGAAGCTGAATATCCATCAAGACTAAATGGAATCCACCTTTTCTCCATTTATCAACAGCTTCTTGACCATTCTTAGCAATTTGGTAATGAATCTTGTGTTTCCTCAAAAAAGCGCCAAGAATTGCTTGGTTAATGGTGTTGTCTTCCACTACCAATACTGATATCAGTGGTAGCACTTTTTCAAAAGTACTAGTGTTGATTGTCTTTTCTTTGAGTTTTGTTCTTTCTGGCAGAGATTTCAGATTGTTCGCAGCGCTTAATGGATCAATGTCATTGGGCTTTTGGTTGTCCGAAGAGTCTGCTCTTTCCAATGAGAGCAGGGGTATTACTTCAATGTTTGGCTCGCTTTTTGACAAAGAACCCTGTTTTAAGTCAGGCGGTCTAATGTTCACATCTGGTGTGAACGATTGATCGGGAGAAGCGCCGATATTGGTGACGTTATTTTTGAGTCCATATGACTTTTCCTGTGAAGTCTCATCTAAAGAAAGCCTCTTGAGTGAATGCTGCTCTGCCAAAGAAAAGTTTTTAGGTAGTAATAAGACAGCTTGTGGGTTGCTATGTTTGTTGCGTTGATTGAATGATTCTGGTGATTGCGAAGGATTCGAATATGATCTCTTGTGTAGGCCTTGATGAGAAGAACTAAGAGGAGACAATCTTGCAGGTATATGAGGGGACATAGAACTATTTTTGATTAACAGCTTGCTTTTGGAATGATGTGGATATTGAGGCCTTGGGTTATGCAAACCTGAGTTCGCGGGCAGGGTAATCTGTGGACCCCATTTCTGCAAAGGTGACTGGCTCTCCTCTTCTCTAATGCTCTGTGCATCTACCTCATTTGATGCATTGTAGCTATACTTCTCTTGCATTGGAGTGGACAGTACATCAATGTCGACTTCGACGATTAATGCATCAGACATAGTCATTGAATTACCGAAGTATTCATCAATTATCAGCCACACGTTTTGGTCTGGCTCAAATATTATAGGTTTGAAGCCAGTCGAGCTATTAGAAGCTGTTTTATGCACCTCATCATTAAATTCCAGTGTTAGACGAAGCATGGAAGATTTTCTCTTAGAGAATCTGGCTTGGTGTAATTTGTCAGAATTTCTCAAATTAAGCCTTATTTGAAGGTCCGATGGGTCATAGTAACGAGCCAAGGAATTGGGAAATCTGTCAGAAACTGCTAACTTCAAGTCATCCACAATACAATCTTTCCCCATCATTATAGTCGTTGGATTTCCGTTCGGGCGTTGAACCCAGACTCGTCTTAAAGTTTCTGGCTTCGACGGTTGAAATTTGGGACTAATCTTCGGTTTAGATTTCGGCAGATCATACTCTAGACTTTTGCTCATAATAGTTGTATTTTTAGCCTTCCCCAGCACACCTTGCGATCAAGAAATCTCAAGGGATGCTAATATACAGGAACATAACTTATGTATTACATACATAATAACAAACTAAGTAGTGCTGTCTTTGTTGACAACATCTTCGTCATCATCATCCCAAGTGAACTCCTCTTCATCCTCTTCTTGAGATTCACTACCAAGAGCTCTACTTTTCTCGGAATCTTTGTGAACTTGCTCTGCCGAAAGTAACTCTTTTCTTGCTTGATCATTAGATTTTAGCTTCGCCTCGTTCAAAAAATATCTGTACCAAAATTCTTTGTAAGAGGTTTGAACAGGTACTAGTTGATTCATCATCTTTTCTAAAGTTTCAGGATAGCGTTGGAGCAAAGCACTTATCTCAGCAGATCTACCGTCAACATCAAAACTCTCAAAGTCTTCAACAACGTCACTTCCTTTGGACAAATAGGCTTTTTCATTGGTGTGTAGTTGAAACAAATCATTCTCGAAGCGAGTGGACCCATATGAGGCATTAGGCATGATTGGGTTCGCATCGAGTCCTTGAGCGTTTGTTGAAGGTTTGACCGAAACAACGCTTGAAAGGAAAGAAGCAAACAGACTCACAAACTTACCTGCTTGCTGTTCCACTATCTCTAACTTAGAATCCAAGGAATCCAAGGCCTGGTTAGCTTTACTTGACAAAGAACTCAAATCAACTTTATTCTCGTAGTCAGTAACTTGTTGTTTTAAATTGTTGATTTTTTCTTGCACTGAACTTTCATTATCTTTATTGGATTTATTCGATCCGAGGCTCTTTTTAATCTCAGTCATCTGGTCAATCAATCCTTTCTTATGTTTATCTAAGTTCACTTGGCTTTGTAAATCTTGAGCATTGCGAGAAGCACTACTCCAAAGGTTTGAAAATTTACTCTCGATCATTGAGTATGCGCTGTCAATCTCTTCCTCGAGGCGAGCTAGACTCTCGTAGTTTTGACTCTTATCTGATTCATTTTCTTCTGATGCTTTGTCGTGGGATACAACAGAGTCTGTGAATTCCATGTTGCTTGTTAAGAAATTCAGGAGAAGATAGACGCGATAAACTAATGGCACACGTGATCTGAAGGTGTTGTTTCTCTCACCACCATTTACCTAGGTTATTTGTTATGATGATATAGAAAGATATTTAAAAGTTTCGGATTTTTTTGTACCCGTCATTTGGTCTTGTTAATCTCGTTAAATTTTATTTGGCCAGGGTAAATTGTAGTTCCCCTCTTTTTGCTTCAAGTATGTTTTAATACTCCAAATGTGCGAAGTTAAAAGGCCTTGAAAAGTTCCAAGGGACATGAACAAAGGGGAGACATTAGTCAGAATCAGCAACGCTTTATTCCGCAGAAGCCAACCTGGCACAAAATTCTTAGACTTCGTATTTCTGAATGAGATTGAACATTTTACTTTGGAAGCACCCGTGGGAGGTTCTGGATTTTGGGGCATAATTGGCCCTCGGAAGTCTGACTTTTTAAACATAGTGGCTTCTAACTACATAAGTGTTCCATCGTCAGCACGGAGATATTCCCATTATATCAGCACTAAGCCAGGAAGTATTGCGTACCTTGACTTTCGTGAACGTTCGGGACTAGATAAAGTTCATTTAGCTGCACGATATGAGTCATACTCTTTCAAAGGAAAATTAGAGATGTCAGACGATGTTAATTCTGTATTGAATTACATTACAGGAGCAAACAACTACAACAGGAACACCAACGGAGACGAAGATAAAGAGTTCGAAATTGAATTGATAAGATTGTTGGGTCTCAACTCATTACTTGGAAAGTGGGTGAACAGTCTCAGTAACGGGCAAATGAGACGCACCAGAATTGCGAAGGCTTTATGCCGTAAGCCTTCTATGCTTGTGATTGATGATCCGTTTCTCGGTTTGGACCCTGCTGCGACGTCTTCAGTTGCGGAAGCCTTAAACAAAGTATCTGCTGACTTGAAGATTAGTCTTGTACTTGGCCTCAGGATGCAGGACAAAATTCCAAATTGGGTTTCACATTTAGCTTATGTGAATGACTCCGGCGTTGTCTCTTCAGGTTCAAAAGGCGAAGTTTTGAAATTTATCGATGAAAATTTGCCCAAGGAGTTGAGTGATTACACAGAGAAGACAAAGAGGCTAGCTTATACTCAAATTGAGCAGCCTGAAGCTGTTAGGAAACATTTAGAGTTTTTAGATGCTTCTGTTTCTTATAAGGGTGTACCAATTTTGAGCAATCTCTCCTGGTCTATTAACAAAGGTTCAAAATGGAGAATCATAGGTGACAATGGGTCAGGAAAGACGACTTTAGTTGCATTGATTACGGCTGATCATCCACAGTCGTGGAGGTCAGTCATAAAATTAAACGGTGTGCTTAGAAAGCCTGGAAGTGGCGTCAATTACTTTGGGATTAATGATCAGATCGGCTTATCTTCACCCGAGTTGCATGCGAACGTTCCGAATCAAATGTCAATGAAGGAGGTCATATTGAACGGATTGATACCTGGTATAGGCAATTCGAACTTTATGTATAAGTACAAAGAAGACGTTATACCTGCCTATGTGGAAACACTTATTAAAGAATTCGATACTGAGTTACTGAAAAATGGGCAAAAAAAGTTTTTTGAGTTGTCAACATCTCTACAAAAGCTTAGCTTGTTTTTGAGAGCAGTTGTCAAAAGTCCAAGTTTACTTATTTTGGATGAGGCTTTTTCATGTATGGACGACGAGCTACTAGTGTCTAAATGCCATCATTTCATCGCCAAGAAGTTACAGAACACTACTGTATTATCAATCGGTCATATAGACTGGGAAGTTCCTCCACATGATTATGCGATCAGGCTAGTTGGAGATGAAAAAAGATCTTTTGAATTTTTAAAGCCGGTACAATAAGTTTCGAGGTGAATTAAAAGTGTCACACGCGTAATTGCAACGCGAGGTGTAAGGGTGTTTTAGAATGCGTATTGCTACTCTCAAAGTGTCTCGGCTTCATTCGGTTCTCACGTTAGAGTGTACCAGAGACGTCAAAAGAAATTTCAGACATTTGTCAGCAAATGTCTACTCAAATACCTAACGCGCCGTTGGATTACCGGTCGGATGAAGCTCAAGCGGATGCAGAATTTGGAAGGTTGACTTCGAAAGAATATTTGTATGTTTCCAAGCATCCTGTCGACGAGCCTTTGCCTACCCCTATTGACGATGAGCCATCTTACTTCGTTTATCTTGCTACTTTACTCAGTTACTTGATATTGATTATTATAGGTCACATTAGGGACTTTTTTGGAAAAATCTTCAAACCCCACGAGTATGAAGATTTGATAGAAAAAAATGGATATGCTCCGTGGTATGATGGATTCGAGAACTTTTACGTTCGCCGCTTAAAGACACGAATTGATGACTGCTTTGCAAGACCCATTCACGGTGCACCTGGAAGGAAAATTAATTGTTTTGAACGTGAGAGACACGGCAAAGACTACAGGTACTCGGGGAAGTCAGTCGAATGCTTGAACCTTCTGTCCTACAACTATTTGGGATTCGCTCAGTCCCACGGTCTATGCACAGATAACGTTTTGGAACGTTTAGATCAATATGGCACTCTGTCATGCTCGCCAAGAAATGCAATTGGAACTAGTGACTTACACAAGAAATGTGAAGATGTGATTTCACAATTCGTCGGCAAAGAGGACGCGGTGATTGTTAGCCAAGGCTATGGAACGAATGCAAGTTTCTTTGCAGCTTTGGCAGATTCACAGTGCCTCGTGATCAGTGATTCGTTGAATCATGCATCGATTCGTTTTGGCATTAGACTCTCAGGTGCAATAGTGAAAGTTTTCAAGCACAACGATATGAAGGATCTAGAAAAACTCATCAGAAACCAAATTGCTCAGGGTCAGCCCAGAACTCACCGCCCTTGGAAGAAGATAATCATTGCCGTTGAGGGCTTATATTCCATGGAGGGAAATTTGGTGAACTTACCCACCATTGTTGATTTGAAAAAGAAATATAAATGCTTTCTTTTCGTTGACGAAGCGCATTCCATTGGTGCTTTAGGTCCAAGGGGTCGCGGTATCTGTGATTATTTCCTGGTTGATCCTGCGGATGTAGACATACTCATGGGGACATTGACGAAATCTTTCGGTGCCACTGGTGGATACATAGCTGGCGACAAGTGGATCATAGACAGGTTAAGGCTAAATTATTTTAACAGCACTTTTGGTGAGAGTGTTCCTCCACCCGTTTTGGAGCAAATTATTTCCTCTTTGAAGATCATCGATGGTGAATTCAATCCAGGAGAAGGGAAAGAAAGATTGGAGAGAATAGCATTTAACTCTCGTTATTTACGCATGGGACTTAAGAAACTCGGATTCATTGTTTATGGAGCTGATGACTCTCCGGTTATACCTTTGCTCATCTTCTTACCAGCGAAAATGCCTGCATTGTCAAGAATGTTGTACGAAAAAAAGATCGCAGTTGTTATCGTTGGTTACCCTGCAACACCTGTGACTACTTCAAGAGCTAGACTATGTGTAAGTTCAGCATTGACAAAAGAGGATTTGGATTACGTTTTAAAATGCTTTAGTGAAATTGGAGATGTGCTCTTTTTGAAATATAGCAGTGGGGTAGCAGGTGGTTCTAAAGTGCCAGGAATGGCACCTAGAATGTCTATTGACGATGTCATCGCCACCAATGTCGCAGACTGCAAACTCCCCAAACTTTTTTAGCTAAACCAAAATTTAATTATATGCAGTACAAACACTGATGTTAACTACAGTGACCAAGTATAGCCAAGCCTACTCAAATTCTTACACGCAATGGAACCCTTAGTACCAACATTGCGTTTCAATAGCGTTCAGTCACATCTACATCGAGGCGGCTATCCACGGAAGGTGAATTTCCCTTTTCTTGATAGTTTAGGACTTAAGAGTATAATCTCGTTGACACCGAATCCCATTAACGAGGAATCCGACCCTGATCTTTACAACTTTGCGCGGAGTCGGAACATTCGCTTGATACACATCGAATGTGCTCAATCAGGCAAAGGAAAAAAAAGAGGCGTACCGATGGGATACACAACCGTCTTGGAAGCGTTGAAGTACGTTATTCATCTGGAATACGCTCCTGTTTACATCCATTGTTTCAATGGTGGTCAAGTAACGAGTCTTGTCGTTGCATGTCTCCGAAAGCTTCAGTTCTGGTCTTCAATAGCGATATTCAACGAATTCATTAATTTTACTACAAACATCACCGTCAATGACAGAAGTTTCGTCGAAGGGTTTAAAGGAGAAATTCAAATACAACCAGAGGGGAAGGCTGACTGGCTTTGGGTAGGTATAAGTAAAGGAGTTGTGGGAAGCCATCCGAAGATAAAAGTCACAGAATCAACTGAAGTTATATGAACTTGAATGGAAATATTCTATATACGGCGATAAAATAAGCAGTATGCATTTGAATTGAGAACATCTTTCGATACAACACCATGCTGTACCTTCGCATCATCGAAGTAGCACCACTCTGATTTGTTATTCTTATCTTTCTTTTCAACAAAGGAAGTATAGTGGCCAGTGGTTAAATTACCAAAATGATTCGCAACACCATAAAGTTTGTACTCGAAGGGTGGCACTTGGTTCCTGAGTGGGAAAGAAGTGATGTAATCCTGCTCGGTTGCCTCATCCATTACAGGAGTTATCAGAGGGTTCGTATAAGAGCCCACCCGAGGCCAGTACTTAGTCATGTCCAAGACTTCGTCAACAGGATATGTCACGAGATTTTCAAGCTTTTTGAAATAGCCCGCATCGAACTTAAATCTCTTGAAGTGAATAATGAGTACTCGAGGTAAGCGTGTTATAGTTATCTTTTTTGTCAGCTTGGTGAATTTTTTGCACTTGGGACAATGCCACTTATTATTCTCATCCAAAAGTTCAGTTTCGAGGAACAAGTCTAAACATTCCGAAAGCAGAACTATCTTAGCACCGCTAAGCTTTTCCGGTATTGGGAGAGATAAAATCGAGAAAGCGTTGAATGTAGTTGATGTTAAATTGCATTCGAGACACTTGAGTTGGGATAAATATTGGCCTTGAAAATAGTCAACAATAATAGAGAAATTTATTTTCAAATATCTTTCCCATTCGATTGTTGAAGCTAGACGGATCGGGAGTATTTCTCTTGCACTTTCTTGTTCGCTTGAGAGATCCATTATGGTAGATCGTTCCTTCGCACTATCTATCAGGCGCTGATTTAAGTCTTCATGAAGAGAGTCCAAGATAAAATTCAAGAACTCGATACAGTCCTGCTGATCTGAGGTCGCAAATTGCTTGCTTGGAGAAATAGATCCGATCACCTTTTTAAAGTTTTTTGGGGAGAAAACAGTGCCGTTTGTCTTAAACATGTCTGTCAACAAATTAACAAACGTGCTAGTGACCATTCCCTTGGTACCCAAAACATTGGTGAAATTTATGTGTTGCTTGTAAAGTTGTTTATTATCCTTGTTTTGCTCTTGCACGTTCTTCATGAGGAAATCAATAAGGGGTGCTGTAGCAGCCAAACATTGTAAGACACAATTCATGTAACATGAATTACCAAGATTGGTGAGCCCAGTTGAGAAGCTAATCACAGCCAGCTCAGATGGACTTAAGTGGCTCATTTTGTCTTTTTTGATATCAAGCACCTTGTTTTTGACCTCCTTAGTTGCATTATTATGGCTGTTAAAATCTGATAAATCCATATCTACCGCGGATATACCTGATTTCTCTGATTTCGAATGTGGCCGGAAAGGGGAATTTTGAGATAGCCCACTAGAGAAATAGTCCCCAAAATTTCTTAAGTATCTCGACCCTTCAACTTCATTTTTCAATCTCTCGTCCAACGATTTGTTCTTGTTAGGACCCGTCGTGGATACATGTGTCAACCCCGCCTCTCCAAAAGTTTGATACCAGGTTTCCAAACCACCATTTAATATCAATGGATACTGTTTGACTTTTGAGCTAAAGTATTGAAACTTAAACGTTATCAAATCGATCACACTTATGAAAGGATTAGATGTGAGGAACGGATGTGTGTCACCAATTATAAGAGCATGTTCGAGAGCTTTTATTCCATTGCACTCTGGTAGCCCATACCTAAGGTTATAAAAGACTATCAAATCGAATTTATGTCGATTTCTGAACTTGTTTAACATGGAGGCATCAAGCGTATTACTTAGAGCATTCTCCAAGCATTGATCGTTCGCAGTGGCATTTTGCGCTAATAGATCTTTCACCATTTGTGGTTCAACGTTGACCACAGCCAGGTAATTTATGTGGCTATACTCAAATTCCCTTCGGCTTCTGAAATCAATCAACAAAACACGTTCGGGTGACTTCCGCAATATCGAATTTAATTCTTGAGCCGATATCAAATCTCTATACTTTAGGGTCTCATAACTTAACTCATTATGAATTGCAATATCCCCGTTGGATTTCAAGTTGTTTAATCGAGATTGCAAATCACATCGGAGAGCAGGGTTTGACTGACACAACCTTTCAATTTCGAGATATTCAGGCTGAAGAGCTTCCATAGTCTGCTGGATATTCTTCAAAAGTGCATCTATACTCTTTTTTGAAGACTCTTCCATGAGGTTTAGGATTCTTCGGCTCGATTGAAAACAGAAATAAGCCATCTGATAGTCACAATAGCCAAGGAACTTAAATTTGTGCAGTTGAAACTTGAAGTGCTCTAACATAGTGAGAACATGGCCGAAAATGACTGCACTCTTGTGGTCCTCTCCCGCAACACTCCTAGAAAAATTGCTACAAAACTTGTCCAATTCGTCCATCGCCAACCCTGTACCTTGTATGAGCTTGAGACACAAGAAGTGCCACTCAGATAAGTAATCCATCACCACATCCGTACACCATGTAAACCGCGAAAAGTACAGTCTGTTGAAAATCCCCTTCAAACCAGCGCTGCAAAATGTTTCGAACCACACTTGCAGAGTTAAACAAACCAATGATTCAAAGTTTTCGTACCACTTCGCGTACAATTACAAATCGAGAGGCATAATGTTTTACACCAACTTTCATTCATTGAATTTAATATTCTGAAATCTTACATCTGGAGGATTGCCTCATATGTACTACATCTGGGACTGTTGTACTACCAATCGAGGGTCAAAACGGACAGAACTGAACTAGTTTCATTGTTATCCTATACAGTGTTATTCGAAACGATTCAGACCAGCGCGACAATACAATTGAGACCAAGAAGACAGAATGATTCGGACCACACTAACAAGATTAAACAAACCCTATATTCACATCCTCTCAAACCAAATAGCGTAATGCTTCACACCAACTTTCATTGGATTCCAATATTCTGAAATCTTAAATTTGGAGGATTGCCTAATATAGCATTTGGGAGTCTTGCAGTACGGAAACTGAAATGGTTTTATTATCCTGTATACAACAACTTGGGAGGGGCTATGTAATTTAGTAAACGAAGAGTGGTTTGTTTAATTTTGCTAGTGTGGTCCGAATTATTCTGTCTTCTTGGTTCGAATCGTTTTCTCGCGCTGGTCTGAATTGTATTGTCGCGCTGGTCTAAATCGTTTCGAATAACACTGTACAGTGTTTTCGAAAATCATTCAAACCACACTAGCAAAATTAAACAAACCGATACACATACCCCCCAAACAAGGAAACTAGTTCAAGTCCCATCCCGGTTTGACCCTTAATTGGTACTAAATGTTGGTGTACATATGAGGCAATCCTCCAGACTTAAGATTACCAAAATATTGAATTTTTCAATGTACGAAGGTTGGTGTGAACCTTTATGCCATTTAATTTGGAAGTCTATGGGAAAAGGTACGAACCATATCGAATTATTAGTTTGAATAGTTTTGAAAAACATTATATACAAAAGCTTCTTAGAGGTGCACGAAAATTTTGAATTATGGGTTTGTTTAATTTCGCTTATGTGGTTTGAATAGTTTTAAAAAACACTGTAAACAGAACGATGGTGTTGCGCACAACCGAGAGAGACAGCTCCCAAAGTAGCAAACCCAACGTCAATCGTCGATGAACAAAGATTTTTAAATGTGAAAACTCCCCATACTTTGTATTAGAATTCTTCTTGGTAATGAGCCATCGAAATTTCGTGAATTTTGGACACGAACTATTTCTATACAGTCAACTCTCCAAACCAATCAACCAACAAGTGTTGTTTTTGATTGCCTTTTTCAACTTGTTAGCGTGGTTTAAAGTTTTGAAAAGCACTGTACTCGCTGTTCTACTTGGCGATAATTGTACTGTGGTTTTCAAATCTATTACAACCAATCCGACAATATGCTTCAAACCAGCTAGGCAAACGATTTCCACCACACAAAACTAAACAAAACAATACACGTAACCTCAAACAATAAAACCAGTTCATGACTAGTCTGTCTTGACCCTTGATTCGCAATACAACAGTCCCAAATGGACGTTTGAAGCAATTCTCCAGGTGTATTGAATTATTGAAGGAATCAAAGTCATTGTGAAACAATATATCTCTCGGTGTAAAGCATTAAATCTCTCGGTGTGAAACATTGTGCCTTTAGGCTTGGAATTGTAAGCGAAGGGCTACGAGAACTTTGAATTATTGTTTTGCAGATCGAAAAATTTTGCAGCTCGGGTTTTTATAGTATTGATAAAGAAATTATCTGAATAAACTTAGTGAACCCATATATTAGCCTCAAGAATGCATTCTCTCATCCTCTGATGGCACTTTTACATGTACTTTTGTGTGAAATAATGTAGGTAACAAACTAGCAAAAAAACCACCGAAGTTCTGGGTGAATCATTTGCATTGTCAAACTGTCCACCGTTACTCAGTTTGTACATCAAAACGTAAACTAACTGGAGATGAACTAGTGTATTATCTATCCGGCACTACATGTTTGTAGGTTCAGGACAAATATTGCAAGAACGCATGAATTCAAAAGTTAATTGCTTATGACAACTGACCAAAAACATTAAAAAACATACCGAAGTTCCGGGATATTAACAATTCAAGTCATACTTCGGATATTCGGATCTATTCATTAGGAAACCGTATTTTTCTGCAACCGAATATGAATACACCGAATTAACGTGTTTGGAAACTACAATTCAGGTGATAAGTCCCCGCCTTTCTTGCCATATGCATTATTTGATATAGGTCTATGATTTGAAACCTAAGCTGATGGTATATTCTTTATCCAATATAATCAACTAAACATAACATATGAAGAAAATCTGATAGTAGGGTCAGGTCCGTTACATATGGAATGAACTCAAGCGCCTTTTTTTTGGCTTTCCATGATTTGAATTGTTACAATGCAAGTAAAACATACTTAGGAGTTGTAGACATTGCATTTGAAATTCTATTCGAATAAATAAGCACTTGACGACAGGAAATTTGCTGAAATACTGGAATAATGTTTCTTACATTGCAATACCTGTTAAAAAGATCATACGTTGTTCACAGCATTATGCGAAACTGCTCCCGTTCGAAAAAATTATGTTTAAGAATTCAAACGGTGATGGACACACTGTGGGAAAGCTAGTTGGCACGAGATTGTGAATATTAACCCGTCATAAACTTGAGCTTTTGGGTTAATACATATGGGTTCCGACCTAACAAGTTGCTTAATCGTGTGGGAGAAATCTTGAGGCTGTCTAGAGCAGGAAGTAATAATTACATGAGTAGGTCACATAAATTGATTGAAAGGGATTTTTTTTGTAGTGCAAATTGTTTTGCTTATAACGTATTGGATAGTGAAACATCGCAATTTTTGAAGCTTAAGAAATATTTTAATCGAAACTTTGGTTAAAGTAGGTTTCCTGAGACTCATTTGATACGCGGTTGGTGAATTGATTGGGCAAATTTTTTGAGGTCATGGGTGCGATATCACAGTGGGTTAAAGAGTAATATTGCTTTGGAGTATGTAATATGTTGAGAACATTTCGTTGGTTTGCATCCTTTTTTCTGAATTGGCTTAATTCCTACGGGATGGTACGTAATGTTGATCTCTAAAGATGATGTTTATGAGTATTGTACGGAGAGATAAATGCAATTGATATAAACTTAATCAGAATGAAATGTATTAATAGTCAATGGTGCTGCTGACATTTATTGAATGTTGTGTTTAGGTGGGACATTTAATGAACAGGTAAAGGTATCCCAGGATTTGTTGTGATTCTGGAGTTTCTAAAATTTTTTGCGGAGTTATACAGTCGTTTTCAATACTCTTCAAACCAGTGCCGCAATATATTTCAAACCCAACTAACAAAATTAAGCAGACCAATAATTGACAAAGTATAGTACTTACGATTTTAGAATTGTCGACGATCCAGGATTTAAAATAAACCATTTATGTGAAATCTATATTAAGTATTAAAACCAGGAAATTCTCGAACTATTGGGTTGTTGAAATTTGCTTAGTGTGGTTTGAACATTCTGTCGCGTAGGTCTGAATCGTTTCGAATAACACTGTACGTGGCTTAAATAAAGATCAGGATGTACACGGGTTTGTTGTTTGTAAAATCAAGAAGTAGATGTTTTTGGGAGTTACCTGTTTGCGAAAGGTTATGGTTTCTGAATTCAATAATGGGTTGTTGATTCATATTCTACTCAGGAACGAGCTATAATTCATTTTTTTGTGAAAGATATATGTCCGATTTATATTTACGGGATCTAAGATTTTAATGCAAGCTGAGGAGTATGTGTTATCAATTTGGAGAAATTGCAATAGCCGTATGTATTGTGAAATAACTTTTTGTGTCACACCCACTTTGAAAGAGCATTCATACGCAGATGTTGCTACGTTCTTAGTTTGTTTATGATTTGATTGAATTGTAGCAGAGCAATAATGTACCATGACCATAGTTTGAAGTTTACAGGTGTGCAGAATTTATAGGGGTGTACAGGTTTAACAACAGGAACTCTACACTGAGTAATGTTGCTGGTTCGGCTGTTGGTAGACATTTTGGTATGTCCTGATTTAGCTGATTTATATTTCGGTCCTCTGATAAAATATAGCTGGAGCTTGTTGCTTAAAAAGGCGTGAGTCCGCACGTGAGTTTGGTCATGTGAGGGGCAACAAGAGCTATCCTCGATACCTGATTCTCAAGATGGATCATCCTGTAAAGTCGTACACTTGTAATCTGGAGTACTTATTATCTCACGTGAGAGTTATGAGTGACCAAATTGCTGTAATCAGTGGTGGTAGTGCAACCAATGAATTAGTGCCGCTTTTCAATAACCTATCCTCAAAGATCACTTACATTCTTCCAATTCTGGATAATGGTGGATCTACCTCGGAAATAATTCGGGTCATTGGGGGGCCTGCTATAGGGGATATTCGATCCAGACTCACAAGGCTTATTCCTGATTCCAACAAGCATGTCAGGGACTTGTTAAGTTTTAGATTAGACTCTAGTTCTGAGATCGCCCATACCCAGTGGAATGACATAGTGGAGGGGAGCCATCAATTGTGGAGCGGAATACCTCTTTCAACGAAAGAGATAATTCGTGCATTTCTTGTACATGTACACGTTGAATTGTTGAAACGATCAAAAATAACGCTTCATTCGCCTACAAACAAGCAGTTCCGCTATGAGCTAGCCAGTGTTGGAAATTTGTTTTTAACAGCGATTCGCTTATTCATTGGCTCATTAGATTCTGCGATCGAGCTTTTTCTGAAGATTTGTGATATTGATCCCAGTATTGGGGTTTTACCGTGCGTGAATACTAACTTTAGTTATCACATCGGAGCTGTTTTGACCAATGGCTCAATCATAACTGGACAGTCACAAATCTCTCATCCGTCTCCTGCTCAAGTATACCCACCGCCTATTGTAAAGACGAGACCCCTGACTCCGACCGAGGAGGTATCGTTTGAAACCGCAATTAAGCTCGATTATGAATCGACAGCAATAGAGTCTTGGGATTTTTCATTGCCATCAGATGAAGAGCTGGGAAATATACCCATGTATACTCATCCAGAGTTGAAGAAGTCGCAATTACATTTCCATAAGTCAGACAACATAGAGCCCCTTTTATCGCCAATTAAAAGAGTGTTTTATATTTCACCATATGGGGAAGAAATTTGTCCAGCCTCTCAGTCAAGAGTTACATCGGTGGTGACCAATGCAAAGATGATCATTTATTCAATCGGATCATTGATGACAAGCATAATACCAATCGTGATTCTCAGGGGAATAGGCAAAGCTATAATAAGCCAACCTGCAGGATATAAAAAGCGTGTTTTATTTTTAAATGGTTGTGAAGATAGAGAAACATATGGTCTTACTGCATTTGATTACGTTAGAATTGTTGTGGAGCTGGCTCAATACTCTTTATCAAAATCAGGACATGAAAATGAAAGGTCGTGGAATAGGTATGTCACGCATCTATTTTATATGCAAAACTCCAAAATTCCTGTTCAAATTGAAGCTTTGGAAATGCATGGTGTGAAATGTGTTGAGATAAAGAGACAAGGCAATGATGATGATAGGTTTGATATTAGCGATCTTCAAACAAAGCTTCAAGCTATGACCCTGTGATGTCCTTAGTCATACCACATTTTGATTAATTCTTCAGAAACCGCCGAGGGTGTCAAAACCCCTAAGTCTGTTATCAATGCGGTTATGTATTCATGAGGGGTAAAATCGATTAATTGGGTTTTGAGGAGGTCGTCTTGACTATCGTCATTTTCATCCAATACCGTATTAATTTCCCGTGGTAAATCATTCGGAGTTAAAGGAAAAAGTCTCACGAATTTGTGTGATTCGGTCACAACGTAAAAAGGTTTATTGTTTGCCTTAGCCAAACAACCAATTTGATATGATCCAATGTGATTAATGATACCTCCGCTCTCCACAACTCCCTCTGCTCCAACAAGAATTTTGTCAACCTTGTGTAGAACATATCCAACCGCGTTATCTACAATGACTTCCACCGGGATGTCTGCAGCTCGAAGCAATTTGGCCATGTGATAGCCTTTCCCTGTTGGTCTAGCCTCTGTAACTAATACTTTAAATCTGAGAAAGTTCTCCTTCCTGGCTTTTTCGAGGAGCTGGAAAACTACTCTGGAATGTGAGTGCACTAAAATCGTGTCATCATCTTTGATAAAGGGCACTCCGAATTCCGCTGACTTGGCTCTAGATTCTTTGGCTCTTTGAACGAACAATTCGCCATTTTCCACTAGATTTCTTTTACATGACTCCCAGTCAGAGTATAGTGTAGTGTTTCTCATAACGAATCGCATGAATAAATCACAACCAGCTGATAACGAGATTGCATTTGATATTGACAGTTTGAGAGTTTTTATGTTGGATTTGACGAGATTGATCAGCTCACTTGATGTAGATGGTTGTTTGACTCTAAGCATTGTTACAAGTGATTCGATTGCGGCAATTGGCATTGTCATATCTTTATCATCTTCCAAAAACTTAAGATACGTTTTTTTGATGTCGAACTCTGCTTCAGTCATAATGGATTTAGTTTCTTTGATAATTTGATCATGCACACCATGAGAAATACTTTCGTACATCTCAAGGTGTACGGCTCTTTGTACTAGCACCCATGGATGGCGATTTACAAAAAAAAAGTGTGTAATTATCCCAATTAATCACTAGTTAAGTGTGGCAATTTACGATGCTGATTTACAGATCTACTTTACACAATGATCCGCATGTACTTCAAAGGTTTTATATAATTTAAAACATTGCCTTTCAAGGTAGCCTTCAGAAGTCTAGCTCAGTGCGGATTTTGATCAATTCTGAGTTAGATCTGTCGGCAAAAACAGTCACTGGTGAGGTGCGTAATTCCGAGTACTTATAAAGCGTAAACTTGAGAACGATGAGAAATATTTTTTATCACGTGACAAAAAAATGAGACTCAATTGAAAAATATTTTACAGGAAAAAACTTTTCCTTAAACATTAATACTAACAAAAATGTCTAATCAAGAAGTTTTGGTTTTGAGAGGTACCTTAGAAGGTCACAACGGCTGGGTTACATCTTTGGCAACCACCCAAACTAAGCCCGACTTGTTGCTTTCTGGTTCCAGAGACAAGACCTTGATCGCTTGGAAATTGACTGGCGGTGAGAACCACCAATACGGTGTCCCAAAGAAGTCTTTCATCGGTCACTCTCACATTGTCCAGGATGTTACCATCTCTGCCGACGGTGCCTACGCCTTGTCTGGTTCTTGGGACAGAACTTTGAGATTGTGGGATTTGGAAACTGGTGAGTCCACTAAGAGATTCGTCGGCCACACTGGAGATGTTTTGTCTGTCTCCATTGCTTCCAACTTGAGACAAATCGTTTCTGCTTCCCGTGACAAGACCGTCAAGGTTTGGAATACCATTGGTGAATGTATGCAAACCTTGTCTGGCCACAAGGACTGGGTGTCTGCTGTCAGATTCTCTCCAGCTGAGAAGACTTCCACTGTTATCTCTGCTTCTTGGGATAAGACTGTTAAGGTATGTTGTTTTTTCTTCCAATTCTGTGAATATGATGTTACACATATATATTTGCTACTTCAGACGGACTTTTGAAGTCCGAATGAGACATTTTATTATCACCAAGATCTCTGAATTCACCACGCGGGTTCATCAAAACACGAATATTTACTAACCTCTTTAGTCTTGGGACTTGAATGACTACAAGCTCAATGCCGACTTCATTGGTCACACTGGCTACATCTCCTGCATCACCATCTCCCCAGATGGATCTTTGAATGCATCTGCTGGTAAGGATGGTGTCATTATCTTGTGGGACTTGAACACCAACTCTACCTTGTACACCTTGAACGCTGGTTCTGAGGTTCACGCTTTGGCTTTCTCCCCAACCAGATACTGGTTGGCAGCTGCCACCTCTTCTGGTATTAAGATCTTCAACTTGCAAGAGAGATCTTTGTTGGATGAGTTGAAGCCAGAGTTTACTGTCAACGCTAAGGCCAAGGACCCAGAAGCTATCTCCTTGGCTTGGTCTGCTGATGGCCAAAACTTGTTTGCTGGTTACACCGACAACATCATCAGAGTTTGGCAAGTCATGACCTCATCTGCTTAAAATTGTTGTCTCGTGATTAGATTTAGCAGAGTATTATAAGACTCAATTATACAAATAAGTAAATTTTTCCACTCGATGAACCTCCAACGACCCAGTTCATGGAAGGATGAAACGTAATAACAGCGGGTACGGCAGACATCGATTCAGCCGACAACGTTGAAACTTTGTCCCCTGTCTCACTAAAAATGTCTATGCTTCTGCTCATGTTCCCTATGGCAAATTTCTGGAATCCGTCTCTCGGATATCTTTGCCAACGCGCTTTGAGAATCGACACCCATCGTCCTGTCTGGCAATTGTGTCTAATTTCCGTTCTATGTCGAAGCTCTTCAGGCGACGCGCGAATCTGAGGTATTTTTTGAGAAGTCTTCAAGTCAAAAAGCCTTATCGTGTCATCGTATCCATTACAGATCAAAGAATTGTTTCCATTCCAATCGACATTAGACACGGATAATCTCGAAGTATAGATGCCCGTGTTGATGGGTGATGTGAGGCCATCATCGATGCTGGAAATCGATTGCTTGCCAGTCTTTCTCAAGTCCCATAATTTGAGTGTACGATCAAGAGAAGCGGTTGCTATTTGATGGATTGCGCTTGGATTTGGAGCAAACCCCCCGATTTTTTTATCATGCAATCTCAAAAAGTCCCTGTAAGAAAGATTTGTAGTGGGTTCCCTTGTATCATGCAGTAGAAAATGACCTTCAAGTGTGGAAATGTATATTAAGTTTTCTGAGACCATCGACATGTCGGAAATGCCCAATGGGAAACCCTCTGAATCCTTGATGGAAACACTTTCAGTTATGACTTGCTTGTTGAGGTCAAAATTTCTGCAGGACCCATCGTATGAGGCTGTAAGGAATTTTGTAGCACAATTAGGAACATCAACAATTCTAGAAATTGTCCGCCCGTGCGGTTTTAATAGAATGGGATTCACTTGAGCTTCATCGTATCCAGAATCAACAGCCCAAATTCCAAGGCATCCACTCGTGTCTCCTGCCGAAATAATTCTGTCATTGACGTCGGGGTGGAAATTAAGAGAAGTTATCCTGTTTGGTGTCAATTTGATATTACCCTTTTCTAACTGCGAGAACAAAGTTTTATTGTCGAGTACATCACTCTCTTCTTTCAAGACTGAGGATCTATTCCACGAGGTTTCCTCCGACTTGTTATCACAAGTCCGTACAAAAGCTTGCAATGGCTCAGAACTAACTCCCTCAATTTTACTTTTTGTTTTGTTTTCACATCCATAAATCAGATCCTCGTGTAACAAGTAACCCAGCTTTGTATCCGCCATTAAATCATTCCACCCAAAGCTTCCATTTAATTTAGAAAGCCTTGAGTCCCTGAGGTTTTGTTGTCTTTGTAGTTCCTTTTGTTCTTCTTCCTCTCTCTTTTGTCTCACATGTTCGTCTTCCTCCGTATTAGCCAATCTCCTAGAACGTCTGGTTGGAATTGATGGTGTAGACTCTTTCAGAATTCTCCGAGACTTACTTGGCTTTGCCTTTGTCTTAGCCTTGGCTGTACCATCCACATCCCCAAATATAGAATTGTTTAAATTTTTAAGATTTAGTCTCTTAAGGAGATCTTTATTCCTCTCTATGTTCTGATTTCTTATGGACTCTATATCTTTCATGGTGAGTACTCTAGTCACTTTTCGCGTGAGCTTACGCGCTCTTTTTGGCCATCAAGATGACGCAAGATGTCTGAGCAAAGGTAGAGACTTCCACAGATGACTATCTGTCTCAAGTCACCCCTCTGTCTCATATCATACAACTGCTCAAAGATTTGATTTGGAGCGTCCATTTTTTTTTGTATGATGTCGTCCACGAATGGCCGAGCTGCCTCTACCAACTCTTCAATGCTGTAGCTCTCAATCCATGGCATATTGTCCGGTTGTGTAAATGTAAATGGTATAAGTGCATCAGAACCTTTTCTCATGATTTTTAGTAAAAAATTCTCTATTTTTTTGCCCTTAGTTAAAGCAATCACAAAAATTATGCCGGCTTTCCTCGTCTCCTCCAAGAAGGAACTGAGTTCCGAAGCTGCAGACTCATTATGCGCCCCATCTAATATGAAGTCAATTCGCGTGGAGGTATCCGTTAATTTCTGTAATCTACCTGGCCAAGACGTCTTCTGAATTCCAGTAGTGATTACCTCTTCTGTGATTCTGGTATCTCCCCATCTGTTCCGTAAAACATTCAAAATTTCAATGGCTACAGAAAGATTCTGCAATTGGTAGTTTCCAAGTAAAGGAGAAAATTTGAGCATTGCCTTAGCTGTATTGAGATCACTCATTCGAAGATCAGAATCTTCAAGTTTGGCCTTTTCTTGGATAACTTCCAATATTTCAGGAATATGAGTTCCATCGACAACCACTGGGATCCCTTTCTTTATAATACCAGCCTTCTCTTTAGCTATGGATCTCAAATTATTGCCTAATAGACCTTCATGGTCCATTGCTATCTTCGTAATACCTGATACGAGTAAACCCCCCGAATTTTTACCAGAAGAAACTTCATAAGGCTCTAAAACATTTGTTGCATCAAGTCGTCCGCCGACACCTACTTCTATCAACGCTAATTCTACCTTCTCAATCTCAAATATTTTAAATGCAGTTGCAGTTAAAATTTCAAATTCGGTGCAACCTAGCTTGAAGTTTGCATCGAGTGTCCTTACTTTTTCAAAAACTTTTTCAAACTTTTGATAGGGATAGGCTTGATTATTGATAGTTACACAATCATTGTAGGTTATCAAATGAGGAGATGTGAATTTACCATTCGTGATTCTGGCTTGCGTAAGGATGGAGGATAAGTAGGCTAGTGTGGTCCCTTTACCGTTGGTTCCTGCAACGTGTACTGATTTGAATGAAGTTATATGAGGATTTCCCAAGTGTTTAAGGAGTTTGATTACTCTTGCTAGACTTAAGTCAATTGGCATTGGGAAAGAAAAGTGCGTAAAACACTTCTTTCTAAAAACACGCGAATCCTCCTCTTTCTTCGCCACTACAAGTATGTCCGATCTGGGCTTCATTCAGGAACGTCTAGAATCATTAAACGAAATCGATGTGGATATAGTGAATCTTCTAGACAATATAAAAGAGCTTTTCAACATCTATATTGAGCCAAGTCGACAGCAGGAACTTGATGTGAGGTCGACTAAGAAACAATTTCAAGACGAAGTGAGCAAGGTGTATTCATGTTTAAGTTCTATAGCAATATCCTTGAGAAAAGAGGTAAAAATAATGGACGACAACATAGGTGTTTACAATAGAAATCAGGATCTGGTCATGATACTACCCATTAATGTTGATAAAAAGAACACCTCTCTCGGTTCCAAAAAACTTGCGGGCGAGTTAAGAAAAATTGACCCGTAAACGGCATCTCGAGTCTGCATTTTTGTTGTGCTCAGCTGTTATATTTCTTCTAAATATCCTTGCTGTATAAGTCTGTCCACATCAGATTTTCTAACATAAAATTGAGAATCCTTTATGAGATTAAAAACGCCATATTCGGTCTGAATTTCACCCCCATCTTTTAATACACGGACGTCAATAAATATATCAGTAGGCGGCTCTAAATCCCCTGACAAATCAATATCTGTAAAGCCCGATTTGAAATCAAGTATGAGGTCTTGATATTGCTTGAAATATTCTTGCTCAGGGTGACTTAAATTTTCGACCACCAATTTGGATGTCAAAGAAAGGTCTTTTGCAGAATCAAACCCTAACCGCTTGGAAGTCTTTTTCTCGGTATCTGAATTTACTATGGGGTCAATATTTAGCCATGAAAATTCGTCAATCTTGCTTGCTCGAAGTCTCTCGTATGCTAGCATACACCTCTTGTTTCTTCTGAGACATAGATGTGTCACAAAAAGTTGACATTGGTTTACTCGCCACGATTCTTGCTCTTCATCATTTTGTAGCGCTTGTTGCTCATTCAAGTATTCAACATCCTTGTTTAAGTCAGTGATTTCCTGAAGAATATCCTTGACAAGGTCATGTTGGTATAATGGTATTTCTTTTAGGTTGGTTGTTCTTTTTGCTTCTAGGATTAGTTTGTTCGCTAAGTCGCCGTACATAATGGATGAAGGTAGTAGACTAGCAACGACTACAACACTATTTTAGTACGCGTAACAAAAGTGCACGATTAAGTGCGTGCGTGTGGCCACTATCTTACGATAGCAATTATTTGCATATGTAACGCACCAAAAAAAAAATGTTAGTAACTGACGTTTATCTCTTTTAACGAGTCAATGCATGTTACCTAAAAAAAATGTTTAGAACTTTGGGTCTAAGACTTGAGGCAGCTCAATCAGGTCTACTTCATGCACATGCTCGGGCATGCCAGTTTCAAGAGACCTCATAACAGCATCAATGCAAAGAAGAGCTGACATCGCATCGTTCATGCTGCAAGCCGGCGAAACCTTGTTTCGTATTATGTCCACAAAATGGGTTAACTGTGCGCTAAATGGCGCAAGCTCTCTTATTTTGGATCTTTCACATATGAGTCTAGTCTTCGAAATTTTATCAGTCCAGGATGCATCACGCTCGTTCGAGTGATTTTGGTGATACAAAGTCATATCTGGAATTGAAAGTGTACCTCGAGATCCGAATATCCTGTAAAGTCCTTCCAATTCATCATCTACTGGTATAAGCGGATTTTCTCCGGTTCCAACTTCAAAATTGAAAGGTGACGTGACATTATCAGAACAAATGAAAGTACCAGTGATGCCATTCTTGAATTTGAATGTCAAACAGGCGCCTTCATCGACATCATTGTCGTCGGATCTTTGCTTTTTTATTGATTCAGCGTAGATCTTTTCTATTGGGCCAAATAGAAATTGAAGAACGTCAATATCATGAACGAGATTGATAAGTAATGCGCCACCACCACTTTTAGCGCTCTTTCGCCATGGTGATTCATCGAAGTAAGATTGTGGCTTACGAAGTGTCCATGATCCTTGCACAGCAACAACATCTCCGATAGTGTAGAGCATGTCTTTTGCTGCAACAATAAATGGATTGAATCGCCTGTGATGGCCCACGAGAATTTCCACTTTACGGTCAGATGCAAACTTTTGTAACGCCCTAGCCTCTTCGATATCGGTGCTGACTGGTTTCTCAATCAATAAATGAATGCCTCTAGCAGCTAGCTCAAGACTGATTGATACATGTGTATGGTTTGGTGTGCAAACTAGTGCACCATCAGGTAAATCGAGACTGTTATCTGTTGAGTAGGAAAAAAACTGAGATAGGTCCTCAAAGTGAAGCGTAGAAAGGCTTGCAGCAAGAGTCTTAGTTTTGGGGGAAGGGTCAATGATAGCAAGTAGGTCGGTGGCTTCATTATCGTAGATATGTTGAGCGTGTCTAGGTCCTATCAAACCTGCTCCAACAACGATTAATTTCAAAGGTTCAGATGCAGTCATCTTCAAACTCTAAAATGTTGATTGCAAAAAACGGTGAAATATGTGTGAAGGGATCCTGGTCTTAAATATCAATCCCTGAATGTTACGCTGTTAGTCAACTCTAAAGAGATATTAAATATTAAGGCTTACTAAATGTTTGCAAAACTTACTTTATTTTTTTTTCCCTTCCCTCGACTTGATGCGTACGGCTAATTTCTTTTTCAACTTTCCTTAATGAGACACCTAATCGGCCAGCAGAACATACGTTCTCAAGGGAAGGTATAACTTATGAGAAATTTGATATTTTCAGGGAAGCTGAGCTCAACTTGCCTAATTTCTGGGCATAGTGTTTGCAAGTTACACTAATCCTACTTGTTTTGTTCGAAAAGTTGCAGTATTTAACAAAAAACCTTTGCGTAATCTAGCTTTTCGCATCTTGGTAAATCAAACATCCACAGACGCACCTCACACGCTATTCCGTACAAGTCTAAGCTAGTCGCAGCATGTCATTCGACTTCAATTGGGAAAATATAACCTCTGATAAGAGTATAAGCGCCAACATAAAAGACTTCCTAAATGAGCAATTTAACTCAATTGAACTACCGTCATTTATTGATGAACTTGCGGTTACAGACTTCTCATTGGGAAAGATACCCCCCGAAGTGACTATCAGATATGTGGGCAATCCTTTCGAGGAATTTTACCTGGACAATGATAGTGATGTTGACGAAAGAAAAGAAACTCACCTCAGTGAACCTCATTTAAGCGATAGCGATTCGAGTTTCTCAGAAGATGAAGGTGGGCATACAACCATGAATGACATAATGGGTCCTAATGAAAAATCATTTTCTCAAGCTGAAAATGATGAAGAATCAGACGGTATAAGTCTGGATATTGTGAGTCAATTTCATAACTACAATATGAACAATTTAGGATTGGGTCCTCGTGAGCGAAAAACACCAACTACGTTCTTCACGCGAGACGCTTATAGGCTTAGATCCGCATCCGCATCTGAAAGCAATGAAAAGAAAAAGAGCGATAACGACATTCAATTCGTACTTGAAGTGGATTACCATGGAGACATCATGCTCGAATTGAGCGTAAATTTACTTGTTAACTATCCATCCGCCAAATTCATATCACTCCCGATCAAACTCAAAATAACTGATTTGGAAGTTCATTCCTTGGCAGCAATTGCTTATGTACAAGGACGGGTCTTCATATCTTTGTTGTGTGATCTCAGTGATTCAGCGTCAGATTATTTTACATCTTCAAACATTGAAAACTTAACTTCGAAGTCGAGAAGTCGAGGATCACCAAGTACTTTCGGAGGAGGCAACTTTGTTGATTTTGCTACTAGCGGAAATGCAGAAAGAATTGATGTCATCCGTGGTGTGAAAATTGATACAGAAATAGGAGAAGTGGAGAACAACATCCTAAGGAATGTTGGCAAGATAGAGAAATTCTTAATCGAACAATTGCGGAGCATAATTCGAGAGGAAATTTGCTGGCCTAGCTGGGTCTGTCTCGATTTTGAGTCTGAAAAAGAGTTGTAAAGATAATATGCATTTAGTTCCAGGTGCAGGTTACTTTTCTTCAATTTTAAGTTTGTACATCGACTCCATTACATACATATGAGACTTATAAAGTAAATGAAGCTTCAGTCAGAATTGTGTAAAGTGAGTATCCCAAAGCAAAAAAATCAGTCTTTTTAACAATTGGATTCATTCCAGAAGCTAATTTAAACAAATTCGATTTTTAAGGATCAAAATCTTACGTTTGAATTAAGTCTTTTGTCGTGAAGAAGTATTATTATGCCTTAAAAATGCGTGTTTTAAAAAGAACTGCGAAATTCAATAAACTGTTGCTTAAGAAAGGGTGAAATGTCAACGCATGTCATTTAATATAATATTCATAGATTTTGAAAAGAACAAGCAAAAGCCAGAAAAAACAACAACCATGGAGCGTATTTAATCGAGTGTACCTTACACAAATTAGACTTTACATAAGGGTGGTACGTCCGCCAACGTCATTGCTAGCACTTCCATCGGGCATATTTCCATCCCTACCGGTTAAAAACTCGGAATATACACCATCAAGTTTCCTTCTTTCTGTAGCCGATATCGAAGGTTTGGTATCCGCCAAACTTTCCTTAATATGTGTTTGGCGAATGAGCACCTTCAGATTGTTGTTGTCGCTATTTTGTTTGCTTTCAGGTTTGCTCTCTTTATCTTCGAAAATTTTTTCTATTTTCTGAAGCAAAGCGAGCTTTTCAGCAGGTCTGAGTTTATTACTCTTTAACGCCTCAGCATTGATTTGGAAAAAATCATATGTTGGAGATTCTTTTGACTTCTCATCTCCTGAGGCTGCCTCTTGTTCTTGGCCCAACTTTTCATGTACTGCTTTGAGATAAGCATTATAGCCTAATCCTTGCATATCTGCACCACTGAAGCCCTCTGTCTTCGAAGCAATTAATTCAAGATCAACGTCATCTGCAAGATCCATTTTTTCGCAAATGCATTTCAAAATTTCCAACCTATCATCAAAGTTGGGCATTTCACAAATAATGCTCTTATCAAGTCTTCCTGGACGCAATAAGGCCGAGTCAATCAAATCAGGCCTACTAGTTGCTGCCAATACATAAACGCCATCCAAACCTTCAGCACCGTCCATTTGTGTTAACATTTGATTGACAACTCTATCAGTAACACCCGTAGAGTCATGCCCTCTTTTTGGAGCAATGGAATCAAACTCATCAAAGAATAAAATGCAGGGCTTTGCGGACTGGGCTCTATCGAATAGTTCCCTAACAGACTGCTCTGAAGCACCAATGTACTTATTAAGAATCTCAGGACCTTTGATAGAAATAAAATTCAAACCGCATTGCCCAGCGATGGCGCTCGCGAGTAAAGTCTTGCCGCACCCTGGATATCCGTACAAGAGTATTCCCGATCTAAGTCTCAAGGGACAATTGGAGAAAATTGGGGCATACTTAGTAGGCCACTCCAATGTTTCCAAAAGAACCCTTTTGGCTTCAGACAAGCCACCGATATCAGCCCAGCTTGTACCAGATTTTTCCAACTTCACCCCCCTCAAATTTGACGGTTGGTAACCTGACAAAGCCTTTTCAAAACAATTTTTTTGAATTGACTGCTTGTCTTCTGAGGTGTAATTCATGGATCCGAGGGAATGCAATGATTCATACAAGATTCTATCACTCAAGACCTTCAAATCATTGGGAAGAAAACCTTCTGTTTCCAGGACAATATCCATTATGTCAAACTTAAGATCACAATTTAGGTCTTTCACCAAGTATTCGCCGAGGATTGTGGTTCTAGTAGCTTTATCAGGCGCACTAAGGTGCACATAGTTCTCGATGAGATGACTCAGAGATAGTTGCTTATTGAAGCTTTCTTTTGACAAGCCAGAAACCACCAAACAAACGTTGGTATTTCTTTGTGAACCAATTTTTGCCATAAGAGACATCAAGCACTCTGTTAATTGATTGGATATTGTTGAGTCAGTATTTTCAGCTTCCGCAGACAAAATCTTGTCCAAATTATCAAGAACCAAAAGAGAAGGTTCGTGCCAGAGGGCTTCGTTCATCCATTCATTCAAGTTTAAACATAACTGATCAAAGCTTTCGTTCATTTTGGTCTCGCATGCGACATACTTGGTAAACATACCACCATATTCACGCATTTCCTTCGCAATGCATTTTAAAAACAGGGTTTTACCACTCCCCGATGAACCATGAACCATCACACCAGAATTTCTGAATGTAGAAATAAATTCTGAAACATCATCTAGTTTGGCTTGCATACCATAAATTGGCTCTTGGTCGGTAACAAATTCAGGATTTTGTACAAATGAAACTGACCGCAATAGATTGTCACCTATCTCAATCTTAACGGGGCTCTTGCCTTCTTCAAAAGAAAAGGCTTTGATCCAAGCATGGGGATCATCATTTCTCTTGATAATCATCAAAGCTCCATTCGGTAAAATATCAGGTATAATTGGTATTTTGCAAAAATTCGATATTGGTGACTGATTAAGCTGATTTTTTTGGAATAAATGTTCGTATATGGCTCTTGAGAGAACTGATTTTTGTTCTTTAAGGACCAGTGAATTCAAACTCAAACTTTCATTTTTTTTGCTTTGTGTCACGTAGGGATGAATGATCAAAGTTCCCAATCTCCTAGTTAAGCTTTTATGAGCTTGTCTGAGCAAAACCTTGTAACCCACCTTATTCTCCACATTCAATGCAACTGCTAACGCAGAGCTCAAGCCCACGGTGTTAGGTGGGGCAGCATCTGACTGTAGTAACCTGGCTGATATTGATTTGCTCTCGACAAGCAACTGAGTACTTGCATTCTCTGTTTTTTTTGAATCTGCGGACAATTGGTCAATAGGCGCTCTGTTAACTTTAGAATCAGGTCCGGGAATGACTGAGACAGATACAACATGCGAGTGCTTAAACACACGAGAAAACTCCCCTGTATTTACCGTAATCTCGTAGCAAATACTTTCATTCTTGTCTGTGAATAACAGATTAGGGAGCGAAATTCCTCTCTTCAACAAAGTTGGTCCTTGAGAGACATAATCATAGGTGGATTTCGAGCTCTTGCTTGACTTGATGGATTGTGAGGTTTTCTTTTTTTCTCGGAGTTTCGGGGCGATGCTGACCTCTGCAAATGGGTCAATCAATGCATATGTTTCCGTGCTTGATCCAATGTCTTTCACTTGTAGCCTAATGGAAGAAGTTTTTGTGGGGTAGACGACAAGAACTTGATTTAAAGCCACACATCTTGACTGCTCAATGAGCTTAGCCTCTATATGATTAGCATGGAGTTCCACCAACTCCCAATCTGAAAATTGTTCCGGTTCCAAAAATATTTTGCTGGATCTGAAATTCCTGATTTTCACATTAACTGTCACAAGTTGCTTATCAGCTAGGCGTAAAGAATGAGCAAAAATAGGGTCTATACCAACCATCCGGGCACCGTTTGAATTCATTCCGGACCATCCAGCATAGCATTTGTTCTTTGCTTGCAGCACAAGCTCGATAATTACTTCTTGAGGAGATACATTAGCATTGTAAAGCAAACTTGCAAGGTTAGAGGGTAAGTCAACCAAGTTATTCCAAGATTGGCGGTATGAAATATTTGATGAAGAGCCCTCCATTTTTTGTTGGTTTGAAAATTTTTTTTGAGGGTCGAAGTGCTAACAGTATGTTCACTACAAATTAGCACGAGCCAGTTTCGTCGTTCATGCATGACAGGTGCGAGCCGCGGCTCTTGATAAATAGTAGGAAAATGTGGAGAGGCCTTTAATAGAATGCGGGACAGGTCGCATGTAAGCTTAGAGTCTTACTAAGTGGTGTGAATACCTTTAGTAGGTTCACGGACAATAATGACTTGTCGTAATTTCGACACTGTAAGAATTTTCGGTAGACCCGATCACTTTGTACGTAAATCCGATTTGTTATATATAAATTGACATGCGTAGGGAATGAATGAGTGATTAACATCGTATATACAGGTATTAACTCGAAGGAACACTTCAATTCCAGTTGAGTTGTGAAAATCGTTATTTCTCAGAGTTGGACTGGTTAAACCTCTCCATCACCTCATCTGTCACTGAACCCCCTTCAAGTTTCTTTTTAGCCTTTTCTTGATTAGCAACACGTGCCGCTTCGACTGTTTGGAAAGATTTTCTTCGTATGGATCTGCATTGTTCCCACCCAACAACATTTCCTAAGAAGAAACCAGACATACCCCAATTCATCGAGCGGCTCGGATTTTTGTGGATAAGGAATGTGACAACTCCGAGGACACCCATTGCTTGAAAACCCGTTAAGATAGCTTCTCTAAAACAAGGGATACTGATGTAGTTTTCGAATGTAAAATCAGATAACTTTACTTTTTGGAATGCATCCGCGTAGGTTGCTTGCTTGGCGTGTATTGGTTCCCGATCTTCGAATTTTGGGGTCAAATCTTCTAAAAGGGTTTGCTCAGTATCATTACGAATCTCAGTGACAGCGGAAGTCTTAGAAGGGGATCCACCGAACCAGCCCATGTTAAAAGATGTATACTCAGTAGTTTTGTGAATGATGCAGATGTTTTGAGGGTCACATGATCTTTGAGGTAAACAAGAAGAGTAAAAAAAGTAGCGCAGCCCGGTTTCGATCCGGGGACATCAGGGTTATGAGCCCTGCGCGCTTCCACTGCGCCACTGCGCTTGCAGCTGTTAGTAAAAATATTAAAAAAAAGATACAGGGCAGTGTGGAAGGGTATCCACCGATCAAAAGAAATTACTCCTCAAGAGTAAATACTTCCATCAGTGGTAAGTAACATGAAAGATCTTGAAAAATGCGAAATTACTAAACTTGGGGCCATGAGATGTTCATTACAACAGGTATTGAAACATCAGATAGACTTGAAGGATAGTCCATAAAAAAGTATCTTTAGCATAACTAATTTAGAACGCGAGAATGGATTTCGTGATTTGTTGAGCCTTCTCATTTTCAAAGCGTACTTTCTTCATTTTTTTACACCATCGCACCGCAGTACCCTTCCTGACTTGAGATAGAGTTGCTATCATTTACATAAAGAGGTAATGTATTAAGGTTCTTTGTAAGCCACACCGCAAAATTGATTGTGCTAATTTTTAAAGCTTATGAGGTATTCGAAGTGTCAGCAAACTTAGTCGTTCGACAGAATTACCAAACTTTTACCAATATTTGTTTTTATTAGTCGTACAGAAAAATTTTAATAGATAAAAGTTATCGAAATAAATCTGATTACTGCATATCATTATTCTTCAAACGATAGATCAATATCGTGCGTGATTTTTTTTTTCAATTTTTGGGCGACTCATTCCAAAAATTCAGATTAATCCAAGAGAACTCCGCGCTCTTGCATTCAACACTAATGTTCTTATTGTTGAGATTTTACGTAATCTCTTTGCTAACTTGGAATTGTTATGCCGTTGGTCTCCAGTTGTTCTCTTTTAGTATGATGGTTCAGGATTCATCTTAGATCACTTTTATTCATCTCTAAACTAGATATCAGTGAACTGTACTCACAATCGATACCGCTCAAACCTGAGCGGGATCCTTTCTCTATATATGGTCAGTCCCGGGGACTCACACATGCATGAGTGTACGTTCTCGTCTTGCACATATCCCTGTTTCATCTGCACCATGTATCTCTGAAACCTTGTGGGACATCTCCACCTCATGTCAACCCTGTATATTATCGTTGGCCTGCAGGCAACATGTTTCACAGTTGCCCGCACTCACAGGTTGACACATATCGTATGTCGCACAAGTTCAACACTTATTTCTTATAAGATCATATCCTCGAACATGCGGGAAATTAAATTATACTACTGCCCAAAAACCTCAAACCCAAGGATTCTTTTTTAAACTTTCTATTTCTTTACTAATAAAGATGGTGTTAACTACCAGTTGCATTTATTTATGATCAAGTTGGAGCCCACATCGTGAGCGTCACGTCTTTTATACTCCACAGTATTTGCTTTTCTCAACGAAAAGCATCAAGATTTGCTCAACTCATATTACTCAATGTTTATTGGGTGCCTAAATGCTGCATTTTTATTCGATGGTGCTCTCTTAAACTTGAAATATTTTGCAAAATTGAGGCAAGAGCGGAAAGCATTTTTCAAATATTTCCCGCGATTTCTTTTGAAATCCTTTGCTTCGTCTGCCGTTTTGAGAGAATTACTGGATGCTTTTGATAGCTCAGCTCCATATATTAGATTTTGCAGTAGGCAATTCCTTTTTTGAAAAACTTGAACTAGATGTTTGACTTTCTTTTTCAATGGGTGCAAAATCTCCTAATGAAGCTATGGGCTGGTGTAGTCAGAGAAGTCATCACAGAAAATTCATCGACAGAAGCATATACTGCCTCTGGTTTGAAGACTGGTAATCTCAGGAAACTGAATTTCTTCTTCTTTTTCTTAAAAGGCGTAAAAGCAGCCTATAAACTTCACACGGGTGTCAGGGAATATGCGGTGGTATATTGCTGTCTGGTTACCGTGCCACTCGGCTGCCTGGCCATAAGTGGAGAAGAAGCCAAGTAATGTAAAAGCTGCTTGAGTCTCACTCATTTCTTCACTATATCCTTCATCTTTGGAAAGCAAACTCCATTTATTCATTAAAACTGGAACCAAAATCACAAAAAAAGATCCATTCATCCATATCAGAAATTGATATTTCGCTGCAATTTTTAGATTCATTTAGAATAATGGTCATCTATTCCAGATATGGAAGTTTCTACACAACTGTTAGACTTATTTGAAAAGAAAATCCATTCGTCTATATCAGCAGTGGAGATTTCTTTACAACTCTTATGTTTGTCTAAAAGAAAACTGTTCAGGTAACCAAAATTCATTCTTGTCCTTTACGTTGAGGGTTTTCTTGCTAGTGTGTGAAAGAATGTCGTGCGCTGTGACCGATGAACCGTTCAGAAGAGAAACGTTAAAAAGTGGTCAAACCAGATCAAGGGGGGCTCTGACATGTAAGACATATTTGAGGTCACTTCACAGTTCCCCAGGAGAAAATCTTTGGGTTTGTAGCACACACCATAAAAATCCCAAGTCAGGTGGGACACAAAAGTGGTTCCTAAACTCAAAGCATTCACCGAATCGTGACACTTTACTTTCCAGAAGTGTTTGGCAGGTGTGAAAGGATTCTAGGCACTTCCCTTAAATGATATCAGGATGAACTCTAATGAAACTACATCCCTATGAAATTTCAGACAAAACCTTTAAATATCGTTTCAAGTCTCCAGCATTGTATGCATTCTTTAAGTTCCTCTCTGTTCTCACAAGCGTAGATTTGGTAAGGTTATTTCTCATGCATACGTTATTCAAGCTGCGGCAAAATGCACAGCTTTCAGAAACACACTTGCCTTGTAAATATAGCAAGCTTTATGCAACTGGAAAATGTTGGCAAGTGATTTGCTCCACTTTCTGATGGTGTCAACGAGTACCTAGCGTGTACGGATGCAAGGTACTTCGTGGATTTGTTATATGCAGATAAGTGAGAAACGGACGTGTCCGAGATGAACGGGAACTGCAGAATATTATAGAACAATAGGGCTGTGGGGAACCAGAACAATAGGACCGTACCGAACTTTGACGACCAGAAGAGCATAAGAATGGGCAGTGGCCCAGAGCTAGAAACTTTGGTCTAGTAAGGCACAACTTACGTATCCCTGTATATTGTATATACTGAAATCCAAGTTGAAAGATGGTTCTGAAATGTTCGAATTAATTATTCCTTTGTCGTTTGAGAATCTTGTGCAAAGTTTTCATGACATTCAAGTATTCTTTTATCCCTCGAGGAAAAGACATTTCTTTCAAGTACAAGTCTAACCCCTTTTGTAGTAATTGACCCTTCATAGTAACAGCTTCTTTTAGATTTAAATATGCTCGATCTTCGGGCTCACTGTATCTTTTGAAAGACTTTAAAATGAGCTGTAAAAGACTCAGCTCTGGTCTTTTCCTTTTGACGGTCGAAAAGATGACTGAGAGAAAAAAAAAGTTGACTTTTTTCTTTTTCTCAGTGATTCTGAATCTGTGTTGAACCCCACAAGAGGGTTCAGTCGCTATAGTTATAGAAATATTTTATTTATTTACAGAAACTACTTTTGAAGATGTTGCATTCCCCAATTCTGGTATCTTGAGGTTCTAATCCTCAGGGTGACTGAATTCAATTAATGTTTTTAGTGTCTCGAAGCAATTTCGGACAGTGAGCTGGTGGATAATAATAATGCACTTACGTAGCACGTTGAAAAAAAAAATGGCACAAGCAGTAAAATAATTTGGGGTTGGAAGTAAAAGGTAGAAGAGAGCTTCATGTGAACTATGCAATCTATATTATCAAAATGCCACTGAATTTAAGGTAGAATTGATAATTGAGAGGAAGAGTTGATATTGCAATAGGAAACTTGTGCACAGATTTCCGTTAAACCCAAAGAAAGGCACATTTTACTCTCGCATTTACACCAAGTCGGTGTGAATGTATGCATTTACGAGATATTGCTATGATGTGAATGACTTGCGAGGTTGTATTTTTAAAAGAAGATGGTTGAATAAATCTTTATCGAATTTCATGGAAAATAGTCGATCCATGATTTGTATAGGTGACCTTTTACAAGTGAAGCAGTCAGATGGTTTCTTTCCTAGAAACACTACAGAAATGGCATGATCTTAATTGATTTTAGGAATAATGGAAGGCTAAAAACAAACGTCTAATCAAGTTTCACTAAAGTTTAAAATAGGTTATCTTGTGAACTCGTTATTTTTTTCATAGTTTATTTTTCTTCGCTTGTCTTTCTTTGCAAACATAGCATATATGACTATCTTTGATATTGAATTCCAAATAAAAAAATCGTCTTTAGTAAAATAGTATTGAATTTTATGAACGAAGTCGTAATTTCGAGAAAAAATATTCTTTCTGTATTCTGTTTCATCACAGAAATCTTGTTCTTCTTTCTCACGGAACTCGTGTAACCATTCCTTGTGATTTCCTGGTGTATGCGTTGTGCGTGTACCCAACACACTAGCAAATTCATTCAATTTGAAGATGTAATCCTTAAAACTCAACTCGATCGAATCTTTTCCAATTTCCTTCAAATTCAACTCGATCGAATCTTTTCCGATTTCCGAATTCAAGAATGCTGTACGTCCATATGTCTTATAATCCTTGCTTCACTGCAATGGCTAAAATATGGGGGTTCCATTTGCGTAAACTATGAATCCTGTTCAGGGATTTCGGGTTTCTTCACTGGCGAATGACGCATCGCTTAATGCATACAACTGTACTTTTTTGGCGGGATAATCCTTTTCCGTAAGGCTGATGAACCAGTCTTGTGTGTCCCTCAAATAGTCTAATGTCTTCTTGAGTCGCATGAGGCCTGTTTCAGTCGCTTCCTTGGTGTTAGATCCAAAATTTGCTCACACT